>JAEPRC010000950.1:0-15274 GCA_016758945.1 Mucor plumbeus
TACTTTTATATCTAAATAAACCTTATCTTGTTTTTATTGTACAGTTGAAGAACTGATTAATTACACATTCTCTTTTATTGTACTCTTTTTTAAATATATTATCGCAAATCCGATCTTATATAACAGACACAGTTCAATGAAGCCTATGACATAAAGGTAAAAAGTACGCTGGTCAATATGGCGAATATTTTGTAATCGACTGTAGAAAGGTCAAAAAAGGATTTTCAAAAAAAAAGTGCTTAAAACTTTTTTATGGTTAAATATGCTATAGAGCATTTTAAAACAAGTAAGTTTTATCATTAAAAATACTAGTATATTTTAATTTTTTGCAGAGATAGGAAGGCTTAAAGTTTTGAATTTTTTGCAATGAAAAGTAGAAATTGAATATTTGAAGGCTTTTTTTCTAAATTATAAAGCATGATAAGCAAAATTAACAGAAGGTATATAAAGCAGTAACTTCTCAGACATGCTTATATGTCTTCATTTTACATAGAATAAAAATTCAGCAGTATTAACGATTTGTGTATAATTTCTGAGCTACTCATATTTTTACACATTAGGCAGGTAAGAAGACATGAAGGCCAAAGAATTTTGTTCTTTATTTTCAATCTTTTTCGTTTGACAATTTAGTACATATCGATATGAAAGATATATATGCAACCTAATCATGCTTTGAATAAACAAATAACGGGGCAATAGACATGAAAATTTCATCATAACTGTGGTACTGGGAATTTATAGTCAGATGCAAAAAATAACATTAGTTTAAGGAAATACTGATGACTGTTTACATGAAACTTGAATGTTTTAAACTTAAAATGTAATATTAATAGAAGAAATAAGTGCTTAGTATTTTTGTTTTATTAAATTTGACATATTTATAAAAGATCATCAGGAACAATCATAAAAGTACTCAAAGCATCAAATTAGTAGTTTGCCGACTAATACAGGATATTACAGTATATATCAACCAACCCTCTGAAAACAATTTGCAAAAGAATCCTCAGAATTTTGAAAGCTTTCAGCGTTTGATGTACCCTTGCGATTTGAGCAAAAATTTTAAAAAATTGTTTAATTTACAAAATTAAAGATTACCTTTTAATATGCGTTTTTTTTTTTTTTTTTTTTTTTTTTTTTTTTTTTTTTTTTTTTTTTTGGACATATGTGTTAAGGATGCAGCAGTATTCATATTAAAAGTCCTGCGTTTCAAATTCAAAATTCCAACATAATATCAGGCATTTTAATTTCGCTTAAATGGTTAAACATTTAACTTTGTTTTACCTCGGAACAAACAAAGACTTTTGATTCAAGGATTAAAAATATCATAGAGAGAGAGAGAGAGAGAGAGAGAAATGTGAGCGTGACAACCGTGATCTTCCATGGTTTATTATCAAACCTGTTTCAAATGAAAATAAGCATGTTTATTAGTTGATTTAGAAACCAGTTTGGAAATGCTAACGAAAAGATATTTTGAACATTGGAATTTACTCTGTTATTATATAATAGTACCATAGATAACTAAGTAAGTGTAACAGGCTCTATGCTATGGCTAGTCTAAAATAAAAAGCTTTGACCCACATAAATGACCGTCTCTTCCTTTTTACAGTATTTTTTACATATAACAGTTAACATGGATTGTCATACAAGACACAACATGCAGAATTGTGCTATACAAAACCAAGTGAAATTGGCTTTAAAATATACCATAGTTTGTTCATTTTCTAAAAAAAGGCCCTTGTACAGTTTTTACTTGTAGAACAATAGAAAAAAAGGGATCGACACTATGCTCATATTACTGCGTTTTCCTTTTGATTATATTGTTGAATTTGAAGAATAGAGTAAAAATAAAATGAAGCAATTTTAACAACCACAAGAAAACTACATCAAGTGAGATTAATATTACTCAAACACGTAAAATACAAATTAAGAAATTCGTAAGCATTTTAGTAACAAAAAAGTAAGGTTTTAAAATATATAATATTTTGGATCGAGGTACAATCAACTACCATCTATTTTTTTTTTTTTTTTTTTTTCGATAGGAGATTCCCCTCCTCCAAAGAACTAAAGGAATAATATGATGGAATTCAAGTTTTTTTTTGCTGATCTTTGTTTGCACCATACTTTTGTTATTTTAATGACGGATTGCGCCGAATGCACTATTATTTAATTTAATTTCAACTTGCATTCAAGTTTTTTTATTACATGCCAAAGCCGCATAATTTTAAAGTGTAATAATATAGTTAATTACTGAATCTGAAGTAAATATATAAATAGTAATGTTGTCTCTTTTTTTTTTTTTTTTTTTTACGAAATAAAAAATAAAATAAAATAAAATAGAATATAAAAAAAAGTCTATCTTGTTGTCTGTATAATATATTTTAACAAAACAAAAACGAAATTCACGTGCATTAATAATGCAAGTAAATAATTTATTGTTTTTATCAATTATTTCCTTTTCATGAAGAAAGTAAACGTGTCAATTATGACTATATGGTTTAAACGGTAACTATTTGACTTTCAGGGGAAATTTTAAATTATGTTTTTTTCGGAGCATGTTTGTAAACACCGCGCAAAAGAAGTCTTTTATAAGCACCTTTTTCCAAATGTAGTTTATTATTATAACTTTTGACATTATAAATAGATCAATGCTCATTAACCAGGTAAAAAAACTTTATACAACTGAATACGAAATGGTTGATTAAAAAACAATGAAAACAACCAGTTAAAAAGCTAGGTTTGAGCGGAAATTTCTTTAATTAGAAGAAGGGCAATAATTCCCTTTAAACTTGCTTAGTTATAGGCTCCATTTATAAGGTAGTACACGATAGATAAATTCAGAGTACGCCTATGTATAATATAATGGTTTGTGACTAATGGGAAAAAAAGATGCTAAATGACAACAGTTATAATGAATATAATGAACAATATTTGATCTGCAAAACAAGTAAAACGTGGCGTGATAAATAAATGAATAATATTAAAAATCAAGGGGTTTACAGATGGGGTTAAATGGCAGTAAATCTCTTGAAAATGTAATGAAAAAATAAATAGAGATGCTGTTCCGAGACCCACATCAGTTGTATATTATTGTATATTTTTCAGTGTGACAGACCCCTATTTTGGCGATTATGCACTCATTTTATATAATCCTTTCTTCCTACAACGCACGTCCATCATAAAACGATGGTTGCCAAGTTGCAAAAATTCAGAAAGTGTGCAAGTACTACATTCGTTTCACTATGCAGATCGTTTTGTTATTTCAAAATGTTTATTGTATTGAATAGATACCAAATACCTTTTTTTCTTTTTAAAGAAAAAAAAATTAAGCTTTCTTATATCTATTTTTTTTTCTGACTCTGATTGTGTAGTTTAAGTAATTTATATAGGGGATCCAACCATAAAAAATATACTTCCGCCCACTCATTCACTGACTCACTCTTTTTTTCTCTCTCATATAATCAGTTCTGCCCCTCAACCTTATTGTCGTTTATTTCGACATCCGCCTTTTAGTTTGCTTATAAAGATCCTTAGATCCAAACGAGAAAGCTTCTTTTTCCTTTTTATTTCTAGTTTTTTTGTTTGTTTTTTTATTTTATTTTTCTTTTTATTTTTATTCTTTTTGCATTTCATACATATAAACAGCTATTCTTATTAGTAAAAATAAAATAAAATGAATTCTGCTCACGAATCAAAAGAATGGCACCCAGCTGCTTCGTTACAACATCCAATGAATGAGGGTAATGTTGCCCAATCGCCTCAGTTGCAACATTATTCCCCAATGCCAACAATGGATCACCATAGTTACGGTCAATCATTTCCTCAGGGTCCTATGCATCCACCTGTGTAAGTATTTAATTTTTTAAGTATTTTTTCCAATGGGAAATCATACATTTATAGTGCCACATTGCACACAAATCAAAAGTTGTATAGCTGATTATCTTTTTGATAAATTATAGCCACCATCATCACCAACTTCCACCTTCAAATAATTATTTGCCACCAGGAAAATCAGATTCGGACCCTCGCTTACCTGGGTAAAGTGTAAAATAGTTTTAATGTTATTTTTTTTACTAACCTACTTAATCTTTTTTTTTTTATTTTTTTTTTTTTTTATTTTTTATTTTTTATTTATATATATATAGTATGATGGCTCTTTCTCAACCTGGTACACCTCGTCCTAGTCATCACACATCCCCAATCTCAAAGAAAGCACATGCTAATTATACCACTTCATCATTCCATGCTGCTCCTTATGCTCATCCCGCTCTTGCTCGTAAGAGAGGTAGAAGTGAATTATTTTCTACTGAACTTGGTCCTTTCTTTAGTTCCACAAAACCAGTTGACAATTTATATGCATTGGATAGATCAACATTGTAAGTAATTTTTACCGCAATAATTAAATATATGGCACTAATTTGAAATTGATAGATTAACTCTTCGTATTCAAGCTAAAATGGATAGAGGTTTCTTTTTAGCTGATAATGATTGGACATGTTATCGTAGAAATTACTTTCAAGTGAGTGGCGCTTTTGCCATTCATGGTTTAAATCATTATTATGCTGATCAAGAGACTCAATGTTTAGTTCAAGTAGATGGTGTATTCTATCCTGTTCATAACTTTTCAATGAACATCTCGGCCCGTGTTTCAAATAGCGATAAAAAAATCGAATTGGTTCAACATACTCCCAAGAGAGATAAGGGCCCTCAATCTACACCTACTGCTAAATTAATTATGCCAGGTGGAAACTTGAGTATGAGTTCTGTTGGCGCTAATCAAAGTATTGTTACTTTTGAAAGAATTCAATTCAAGACAGCTACTGCAAATAATGGTAAAAGAAGAGCTGCTCAACAATATTATGTTTGTTTAGTTGATCTTTATGCTGAAATTGAAGGAAACAAGAAGATCAAGATTGCTTCTTGTCAATCTGCTCCTTTAGTTGTACGTGGTCGTAGTCCAGGTCATTATTCTGATAACCATGATCGTTACGAAGGTGGTAGTAATCCTATGCCTATGAGTGCTGGTAATCCTACAGGACCACCGCCACCACCTCCTCAACATCATCAACAACATCAAGATGATCGATACAGTGCTGCTAATGCTGCTACAGCTCCTTTTCCTCGACCTCCAATGACTCCTCCTGGTGTAATGGGGCCAGATTATGGTTCACCTTATCCTTATCAAGCTTACCCTACAAATTATCCTCACTTTTCAAATGGACAAGGACCTATGCAACCTAGTATGATGCCACCTACACCAACTGGTCAACATCCATCTCATCATCATCCCCAACAAAACTCTCAACAACAACAACAACAACAACAACAACAACAACATAGTGGTAACTCTTATATGGTACCAAGCATGACATCAGATCCATCTTCATCCGAGACATCATCCCCTGATCTTTATAACGGAGAATTCGGTCATGGAAACAACGGAGGAGCACCCGCACCAAATGGCGGTAATAATGTGTTGCACGAAGAAGCTAATAAAATGAACCATCCTCAACACCAGCAACCTCAATTACCCCATCCTCATCATAATCATCATGGTATGAGTAATATGCATATGCCTACTATGGATAATAATGACTGGCGTGGACGTATACCTAGTGGACATCACTCTCCTGCTATAGGATATGAACAACAACAACATCAAAATTCATATTTCTCTCAACCTTCATCAAACAATAATGGTCAAAGTGCATTTTCTAATTCTTCTGCGCCAACTACACCATATGGTGGTCCAACTAATTCTGCTGCTTCTGGTCCAAGAAAATATACATCTGGACCTACTACTATTCAACAACAAGCATCATAAAAAAAAAAAAAACTACCCTTATTTATAATTATTTATGAAATTTCTTAATACCACAAATCCCCTATTTAATCATTGTATAAGCTTTTTTTTTTCTTTTTTTTCAATTTATGTAATTTCTTCCAAGGCCATGCTATTTCTATTTTCTTTTCTACCGTTTCATGATTCTTTTTTTTTTTTTTAAAAAAAAAAAAACCAAAACAATATCTATATTTATATCTTACTATTTACTATATATTACTATTAAAGATTTTTTTTTTTTTTTTTGACATTTACATGCAGTGTTACATTTTTAATGTACATTGATGATCTTGACCACCTACCCCTCTTTCGATAACGGTGAAAGGATACACGAGTAAGGGTCATATTAGACAGCTTGTACAATTTCCAAACAATTTACTCGGTATGTTTCACTTTATTTTTTAATCAACAGGTGCACACAATCGTTGCACACATTGAGGACAAGGAAAAATGTCATAGCGTTATTGTTGTGCATAGCAGCAGTAGTTGTTACATTTCTGCTGAAGCTCAATGTGACTACTGGAGTGGGGCTAAACAAGATTGTTAAAAGCAATACTTGCCTTCTTTTTCAATATTTTATTATATCATGTCTTTGGAATGGGAGCAATTCCAGTATATATTACAGTCTGAAAAACTTGAATCTATCATAAAAAATCGAGAATTTATATTATCTTTTCTTGATCAATTGTATACAGTAAATATACAACACGCTTTCCTCGTAGTAAATATGCTCAATAATTAACCTATTTAGAGTCTAAAAAAATTGAATACGTCAAATCAATGTTATGAAAATTATCCTCAAATAGGGCCACTTTTAACCCAAGCCTCAGTAAATTCTTTGGATATTATTTTGTATGAATTCTAGTTTAATTTTTTTTTAAAGACGCATCAATACATAGGCTATGATCCAGATATAACAAAACTAGTGCTATCCTGTCTTTTAGAATATGCTAAATTAGATCTGAATCCTACTAATAATAATGCAACTATACCAAAGTAATACATGACAAAAAACAAAATCCGCTCACTTTTTTGATTAAATTTTCTATTCATAGATCTAATCTCTGGTGCATCATTAGACTGCGGCGACTTATAAATGCAGTAAAAAAAACAACACAATCGCCACCTGATATAGATGTTCTTATCACTAAAATATCAGAATTATTAAATGATCAAATTAGCAATAACGTTGTGCTAAATAATAAACTTTTGTTTGCTTGTTTGGGTTTAATGCATGAAAAAAAGGCTTTTCCCATCATTGAAAGTTTTGTCAAACTTGCATTACCACCACAGGAAGATGCTATTGTTGATCTGATCAATTTCAATCCACCCCAAAGGCTGTTATCTAATCAATTCTTGAGTTATTTGGCAATAGATGGTGCTTTGCATAAACATTCAATCGCATACTGGTCAAATGACCTAAGAACAAGGTATTTTTATTTGATTTAGTATATCAATATCCTGGCTAAATTCAACATTGGTTAGGCTTCTATTGACCTACAATGAATTGCTAGATACCGAAATTTTAGATCTAATTGCAATTTATATCGACTCAGATCAATATGAAAGTATACATGCAATACAGCATCAAATTAATCAACATCATCTTTTGAAGGTCGCTATTGCCTTACCCATTCTAAGCGAAATCTTGATGACCAAATTAGCATCATACGTTGTTTTACTTTTAGATTGGAAAGTCGTACGTATAATGCAAATTGTATATCGCATTCTCGAGGCAGTATCATCATGCAAAATTTTCAGCGAATTTATGCCACAAAATTTTTATTTTCTATCCAATTATATTTATAGCGGGCCGTTGGATTCCATAGAAACTAGAAAAAATATAGTTTGGTGCTTATCACTCGCTTCCATCCGAAATGTGTGGCCACTTATCGACTCGCTGGTGAATTGGAGTCAAACATCTGACCTATGGACTAGTAAGGTAAGATGGTTTTGTAGAGAGAGAGAGAGAGAGAGAGAGAGAGAGTGTGTGTGTGTGTTAGTGTATATATATAAATCAAGTAGAAATATCTAAATGGGGTTTGATAGTTGGAAGATATTCTTGTATATATCAACTGGATTATATGTCCATCAAAAGACAATCGAGAATCTCAATCATTTTCAGATTTAAAAAGTTGGATTCAATCAAGTCAAGGTATTTTACAATTAAGAAGAATTGCTTTGCCAATAAATTCCAACACGTTTTTTGCTTGTTTCTAGGAAAAGGTCTTTTTTATAATTTGGCCAGTCTATGGCGTAAATTATTCTGTAGTAATGCGATTATTCTCTCCCTGTTTGTCATATCAATTCTAAATCATTTACATGTGGATCAACAAATATCATTGGTATTACTAGCATTTTGCTTAAAACTGTAACACATTTCGAAAACGAAAAAAGAATAACCCAATTTTTGGTTTTTGTATACTCTAGATTCAAATTATTTACTTTTCCCCGGAGAAAAATTACACTACAATGTAAATAAGCTAACTTGTCCTTGTTTGTACTAAAAAAAATTTGTCAACTAAAATTTGTCTTGTTTTTTTTTACTAGTGCTAATAATAATGATGGGGGCGATAGCAAAGCAATAATTTATATTCTATTGGATTCTCTAGAGGAATTAAAAACTACAATACCTGCAACATCATCGATAAATATCCCACATATTATAAATCATATTCATGTGCATTTATCGAATAATGATATTGTATAAACCTTAAATCACTCGGGGATACAGTACCTTTCATGCTTGTTTCTGTGTTTGCACACTTGAAAAAGTAACCAGAAGATCTTGTTTAGTGCAACAAATCACAATGTGCGAGGATTAGATTGTATCACCTAATTTCACTAGTGCAACATTGTACAATTTCTATACATCAGGCTCTCGATTAATAACAACAGGCTTATTTTTTTAAAATCACAGTTTCACAAAACAAGATGTTGTAGATGTTTTTTCTTTTAGCGCGCTGCTCCTGCACATATAATAAAATTACAGTGGTTGTTACTGAATGCTTGTGTATCTAGACAATTATCAAGTACATCGAAAGGCTGGATTTAAAACGAATGTAACACAATTTCAGCCTTCATTTTTAAACTATTTGGATTTGAAGTGTACTAGTCTATGCCTTAATACTTGGTGTACTTAATAATAAGATGTCATATTCTTCGTAACTAAAGTCCTGTTATTTTGAAAAAAAAAGAAGCGTTAAATAAGAGTTATTTCATTTTATATATCTCTAAATACAGCATACAGGAGGTACTCTACGGGTTGATTTAAGGGATATAATCGGCCAATCTCGATGATAGATTAAAGACATCTAAGAAATAAGTTTTATGTTGAGTGTTTCTGACAAGTAGGCATAATGCATTAGATAGGCAATACTCAGCAGCACAATATTCGTTTCAAAACATTGCTACTTTTCTTTGCATTAATTTTTAAATGCCAAAAAAAAAACTCCCCAAAAAACATTTGATTTCTGCAAAGCCCAATTATGGTATAAAGCAAGAAAACGTAAGCATGTCTTGCTATTTTACCAATACTGGAACTGTCTTTGATTTAGAGATACTGTATAGTAGCTGGCTAAAGCTGTGCATTCAAGCAGTAAAATTTTAGTGTCCGCTTTTTAATGTTTTATGTTCCTCATTTAGGTGATATGCTAATAAAATAACCTTCTAATTAATTGTGAATATATTCGTTCTATTACCAGTTTTTTTTTTTGCTTCATATTTATTCAAGAAAAACGTCTTGCCCTTCAGTTTTAAAAACTACTCATTTGGCTGCTCATCCAAAATCTACCAGGTGTTGTATGCGAAATTCGAAAAAAAAATAAGTCATGCGATGTCAATCGAATATAAAATCAACGGGTTTCCAGATTTTATGCAACAAATTATATAGTAACTAAAGAAAGAGAATTAAGCATTATTTATAACCCTCAATTATATGGGTCAATTGTTGTTGATTTGAGGCTAAAATTTCTGCAATTTTTTTTTAAAAAATCTCTAAAACTGCTATAATTTGATGGGGTTTGAGGACAAAAATCAGGGATATCATAATTTAATATTTTTACCACCACTCTACCAAAAATTATTATTTCTTAAAAAACAAAAGCCAAAATTTAATATCGGTTTTAACTATAGCACTAACTCAATGATTATTCTGCTTTATCTTTCTTGCTGAAGAGGTATTAATGATTTATGCGTTTTGTGGTGTTTTATTAACCAGAACACCAGAACCATTGAAAATATGTTTAAAATCTACATCGTTCGAAAAAAAATGTGTAAACTGCAGTAGCGCACAACTTTAATTAGATTTACAACAATATTTATTTGTTTAATTAATAAAATCGATAGTCGTGCTACATTTTCTAAAAGGGTTTGAGAGTTTTAAATTGTTATATCTTTGCACTAAAAATAGCTAAAAATATGAGATTAGCAACATTATTATTGAGGTCGTAGCTTCTAACAGAATTTATAGTTTACCTAAAATCAAAAATAATTTCTACAAAAAAGTTGGCAATCTGTTTTTTTTTTAAAAAAAAAATAAACTTAGTTATGGAGTGTAACTTTTCTGGCCCCGAAGAGTTTTCCTTTGATATTTTGTTTAGAGGCAATACTTAGTGTCTACTTTTTTAATGAAAATAAAATGCCTCAAATAGATTTCAAAAATACTGTGCGTCTCAACGATAAAAGAAAGTTTAAAATTTTGTTTTTCATTGTTTCTTAAACTCTCGTCTGTACTAGAAAGTGTTGCGTCCACAGAATATTATGGATAATTGTAAGATAATGAACCTTTTTGATTTGTAATTCTTACTGATAAAAAGTAAGTTAATAATCTAGGATAACGTTTATAATTGTTTTTATTGTTCCAAGGCAAGATCCGAAAAGTGAGATGTTTGAGGCATAGCTACTTGCTGAGTTTAGCTGCACAAAATAAGTGTAATTTAAATGTGCTGTTATGATTTAGGCATATAAAACGAGCCGAACCAGTTTTACGCTGCCGAGCTTTGTTGTAAATATATATAATAAGCAAAGTAGAAGTAAGTGAGAATCTGTAAGTCTTTATTATATATAAAAAACGAGATGGGGAATCGAATGAAGAGTGAATGTCTACTGCTATTTATATGTAATGATTTGATCCATTACATTCTTACTTAAATCCAATTATTATATAATCAACTCCCAAGTCATATAAGTACCAATAATCTATGCAGACTAAATGAACATTAGTGAATATATCTGTTTCTTCCTTCCCTTTATATATTTATAATCCCATTCCAAATAAATATATTTTATTACTCAATCACCATTGATACTTATAATCAATTGTTATATAATCCAATATAATCCAATCATAGGTATTAATCGTATAGTAGTAATAGCAATTACAATTAGTAACACCAACCTCTTTTCCCCAAATCATAGAATCAAAGTCAATTTTATAACTCACAATTCACATATTATATATCCCAATTGACAACCCCTTGATTTTTATAATTTATTACATTATATTTGATTTAAGGATTGCTTACACACCAGTCTAGAACGGTGTTCTCATACTAAATTTTAGTGTCAATCCTCACTTATGCTAATGTAATTAAATTCAGATATGGATGATCAGTCTAAAGTCTTTAGTTGCTCTTGGCAACGCTCAATTATTATCATTCTTTATTTTCTATCTTTTACCATAAGTCTAGATTATCAGAACTTAGCTTATGTGGTTATCAGGTTAATTATTTATAATGTTGATATGACGCATATGCTCAATATGTTAAAGCATAGTTAATTGCCATATTTAAACTACGATTTCAGGTACATTATATGTACAAATACAACAAGCTTGTTTCGAGGTTTGTTGAAATTAAACGAGCTTTTCTTGTGTGTGACTAAAGCTCGTTTGAGGAAGACGAGCTTTTGACTTCTTTTCAAAAAGCTCAAATGCGGCACAAGTGCTTTATTTTGTCTGTTAAGTAACAAATGAATAAAGTATGGCAAACTTATAATGTTTAGTAATATTATATCATTTACTAATTGTCATAAAATGTAAATAACACAAAGTGAATTATTCTTAAAGTTTATAAATAAAAATACAATTTAAAAAGACAATAATGTATCAGCTTTTCCAACTGTATATAAAAACTAAAAAAAGTCTCAAGTTTATTAAGATATAAAAGTATGGGTCTTTTATATCAGTTCATTATTTACTACTGAGAATATAACTATAGAACCAATAGATCAATATAATTAGTATTTATCCTTATTGATTTAACAAATCAGGAAAACAATATGTTGAGTGCTTTTCCTAGTTGACATGTTTCAAGTTTAGTATTTGTCTTGCTCTTGTTTAATTTGTTGATGGAAGGTCCGTGCCTGGAGATCTAATTATACTAATAGCGCCGCCTATTAATATTGAGTTTGACATGAGTTAATTGTGCTACTGAGCCACATGGAAAAGTAGAATATCCGTAGTTGATACTTCCTTCTGAAGTATTGGTTATACTATGGATTTGCCCAAGCCACAATTATAGTATCTTGACTATCAGGTTAGGATGTAGATTTGTAGAAGTTGACATGGAATACAACACAAAGCTCGTATCTTTCGTACGAGCTTTTTTGAAAACTCGGCTCGAGCTCGTGTAGTACAAGGCTCGACTCGTCTCACGAGTTATGACCAAGCTTGTCTAATGCTCGGCTCGTCTTTAATGGTTAGCTATGTTACTAATGTAAATAGATTAATCTGACATGTACAGTAGGTGGATAAATGGTCCGGATGTTTTTCAGATTTTGACATTTTTGTGAATACAGCAAGAACCAATAACGCAATCAACGTGAAACAAAAACTGTCAAAAAGATGAAACTATGTTTATAAAGAGTGTAAGTTCATGAAATGATTGAATTGCTGGAATTAAAACAATCTGTGATCAAAAACGCTGTATGCATCTGGACCATTTTTCAGGGCCAAACAAAAAAATGCAAACTTATTAAAATGTACGCGATTATACATCACAATGTATTAATAACCAATAAAAAAAAAGAAAGAGCCGATTTATTTTACTTTTGTTATTTATTTTTCTGTGTTTTCATCATTGCCTCATATGGTGCCCACATTTTCCAAGGATGCACAAAATAATATCAAAAACTTGCTGAAATTTGGTTATTCTTACTGTAAATTTATAAAACGTATTTTGGGAGTTCAGAAAAGTACTATTTGAGAATATAAACGCAAGTTTTTTCCGAACATGGCGCCATCTCTATCTGGTAGATATACTTTAATTAGTGCAACATCTGGGATTACATTCCCAAAAAGGCTGTACTTGGTGAATTAAAAACGAGAAAAGTTGTAGAAACCTGTCTAAATAATCTTGAAACTGAAATAAGCTATTTTAAATGTTTTAAATTGCTCAAATCAATGGGCTTCAAGGCCGAAAAAAAGGAAAAATCCTCTGCTCACAGCCACTCACGGATCATAAAACGGCTAAGCTGGGCCAATGCTCATAAAATTTGGACAAAACATAACTTGCGACGCTTGATTTCCTCCGATAAAACAAAATCAAGCATTTGGGGGTCTGATAGCATCAAATAGTGCTGGAAAAAATCAGATAATAAGCTTCAATTCCATTATTTGAAACTTACTGTCAAGCATGGTAATAGCTTAATGATGTGGTGCTGCATCACTTACAATGGCTGTTGTATTCCACCAAGTATCATACCTTATCGCCTTATATAACCAATCAATAGATTATACAATCCATTGATTACTATTTAGAATATGAAAGAACAAGTCTAGAATCGGATATAAGAAACGCCTAGTTTATTATTTCTCAATCAATTAACCGAAAGGCTCGGACCACTCAAATCATGACACCATACTCTTTAACCTCAGCGGTTAATCATTCAAGTAGCTGTCAAGATATATCAAATCACAATCCAGGCACAACAAGCGCAGCATTGAAACAAGGCAATTCACAAGCTCTACAATCACGGCTTAATTATGATTGATTAACATCAATCCATAAATTACTCTCAAACAGATCTAATAGTTCAATACCGCTCTTAATTGTATCTCAGGAACTCAACACTAAATCATTATAAAAGGTAATACTTTTATATCTAAATAAACCTTATCTTGTTTTTATTGTACAGTTGAAGAACTGATTAATTACACATTCTCTTTTAT
Organism: Mucor plumbeus; assembly: GCA_016758945.1. Classification (NCBI taxonomy): domain Eukaryota; kingdom Fungi; phylum Mucoromycota; class Mucoromycetes; order Mucorales; family Mucoraceae; genus Mucor; species Mucor plumbeus. Next base: position 14,010 of record JAEPRC010000950.1, read on the forward strand.
TGTACTCTTTTTTATATATATTATCGCAAATCCGATCTTATATAACAATGGCCATAAATATGCCTCTCAAGTTTTTGATGACATCGCGAAGAAGAGGAATTGCATTTATATCCTTAAACCGCTATGAAGAATGCCTTAAATCGGTATGGTTTTGACTCTAAAAACATTTATTTTAAGGAATATAAAGACTCCAAATATACTCTAAACCTCACAAAACTATGGTTTAGAGACAAAAAATCTAACGCTAATCAAACTTACAACTAGCCGTCTCAATATACAGATTTGAATCCGATTAAACATCTATGGCATTCCCTTAAACTAAAGTTAAACTCATGTCTAACTAACGCTAAAAGAATTCAAAAATTATGGCAAAGGGTTGAAGAGTAATGGGCCACTTTTACTAAGAGAAACTGTCAAGAGTGTATACAGTAGATAGTATTCCAGTTAAAATTAATGCCGTTATCAAAGCTAAAGACTATAATACAGAGGAGTGAGGATAAAAATATAGTACTTTTTTTATGGTACTTTTTTTCATTCTCCGGGAATACCGGACAGCTTCCTGTTTGCCGAATAATGTCCGGAATATTATGTAATAAATGTGGTACTTTTTTTATATTTTATAATATTCTTCAAATTAAGTATCATGAGAGTATAGAATTTATAATAAAATAATGCTAGAGTTTAGTTATTATGTACATAAACATACTATAATTAACTTTGGTTACTTAACGTTAATATATATAGCATGGAAATTCTTTAAATAAAAAAGTACCATATTTTTAAGCGTCGGAAAAAATTTAGGTACCTGAAAAAAATATGGTACTCAAATGGGTGGCTGCCAACAGATTCTATAAACTGCTTTATTCATTTTAATTATGGCACCAAAATATATACACTCCCATAACGAGGACAGTGTTTATAATCCCAGTGAAACAAAGTCTACAGTTACTTGGTTCAAAAACCAGTTTCCCAACGGATTTGTAATAGAATCGTCCAGCGCACATTATGATTCTTTATTACGCAAATATACTCATTTTGATTTGAATATTGGTTGGCAATTAGAGACTCTTAAAAGCAAGATAATGAAGGACAACAACAAGACTTTATACAAGCGCTGCCTCGGTTCAGTTGTGTGCAAAAATATTTTGAGTAACGGCAAACAATGTACAGCATTTGACATCGACGTTAGACCGAAATCAACTGAAAAACTAATTAAACATCAAATGTGCCATATGTGCAACAAACCTATGACTAGAAAAACATGT
>JAEPRC010000951.1:0-15268 GCA_016758945.1 Mucor plumbeus
TGATTTATCCTTTCAATATAATATTAGTAACAACAACTCAAAATTAGAAGATTACTCCATTCAACTCTGATGGTATACAAGTTCTCTAAATCACTATAAAAACCCACATACTTTTTCAATTATATTTAATCTTCAGAAATCTTTCGTAATAAAAACTTTAGCTGATTATAATTGTATTTCTACCGTTTTTATTTTTATATATTTTTTATTTTAGTAAACAACTTCGTTATTTACTGCACCCGTAATACAATGCAGATGCAATCAAATTACATTAAATGGGGTTTTCTCAAAAAATTAGAAAGCATTTTCAGTATTTACATCTAGTAGAAAAAATTTTGCACCTAAAACTGTTCTTTTTTAATTTTGGGACCAATAATTTTATGATAAAATAAGGAACATGTGGAAAGAAAAAGTTCCTTTAAATGTAAATTCGAAATAAGGGATTTTAAGCCGTAAAATTTGTCCACCAGTCTTCGGTCGATACAAAAACCTCCTTTATATCGAGGTTTCCGTTATATTGATGGGCCTTATATTGAGGTTTGACTGTAGATTTATTTAAGTAATAGCATTAAAATAATAGGGAAAGAATAAAACAAATATTTTCACTGAAGTTTTAATATCTGTTTCTACTTGAGTATTTATATGGCTGATTTACTGGTCTTATTTTGAAGCTAAATCGACGATATTCTTTTTCTACACATTTTTGAGGATGTCTCTACTGAAACTCAATATTTTAAAGAACATTTAAATGTGCCTGACAGAGCTCATTGAGATCTATAACAGGAATAAAGAACAACCGCTGCTCAATTTAACAAATATTCTGAATCTACTACAAAAAATGAAAAAAAAGAAAAAAAAGTACCCGAAATTTTTTTATAATTGAATATGTTATAAAGCGCTTCAAAAAGTAGGTTTCAATACCAAAAAGCGGTAGTGCAGCTTGATTTTTTTGTCGAGATATGAGATCCCAAAGTTTTTAATTTTTAGCAATGAAATTATGTAAGAATTTGAAACATTAGCTTTGAAAAAGTTATATCTATTGCAAAAGATAGATTATTTCCGAATACTTGTTTTTGAGTTAAAGTTGGACATCTCAAGTACATTGGCATATAATGTTTCTTGGTGTTTGGTAGAGAAAAAAAAAGTAGAGCAAGGATGAAAAACTAGACTCAGTTTTGAAGGAAAAAACAATGACTTTACAAGTTTTTGAGTCTTTCGTGTGATTTAGAATAGCCTTAGGAATTGGTAGCATAATCTGAATAAATCATATCTAATTTATAGTACTTCAAATATATTCTAAAATTTGTTTTGTGAGGGTTACTTATAGTAAAAGTGGCACTCTCCGATTCTGATGATTGAAAATTTTGAAAATATTGAAAATTAGGATACTAATCATTTAACTTATCATTTGTTCTCAAGATCCAGAAAGCGAAACCACTATAATCCAATTGTTGAGAATGATTGAACTAACAATCTTTCGTTTGAAATATTTAAGCTTAACGTATTCAATTGAAGTCCCATAAAATGAATATCTATCGCAAAATAACTCCTAAAACATTTTTTATAGCAGTAAAGCTCAAGTAGATGCTCTTTGTCTCAACATTACCACCTGAAAGGTAATTTTTGTTCAAATAATGTAAGTATGAATTATTATCATTTTATTCAAATGTCAGTGTGTAAATGTTCAAATGTCAAAGGGTCAGTATAAAACAAGGAAAATAGCTTTCTTTGCTGTTCAAATAATAATCTTTTATCGCTATCATTCGCTTCCTATAAATAGTTATAAGTTATTACTTCTATGCAAGTAATATTAAATTTGTCATTACCTTTTGTAATACAGATAATGTCGATTTCAGCTCCATTGTACGAAATTCAAGTTCTTCTTGCAAAGTGGTATATGGTTTTGGCGCCATGATAAGCTTGTTAGATGATCTGGAATTGCTGTATAATGCATCCGATAACCTTTTATGTAATAAATTTCTATTTGCAATATAAATTAAATGTTATGTTTTCAATTTTGTAACAAAGGTATTCTCACAATTCATTTGCTGCATCTTGACATGATTGGAAATCATCTTGCCATTTTTGTTTCAATGTGCTTGCATGTCTCTGTAGCGTTTCGATTTGTTCAGCCAGCGTCAAATCTGTTGCATTATAACCAATTTTATTTAATACTTTTTTAAGTAAACCTTTGATGATAGCGACCACATGTTCATCATCATTATTGACCTCTGCTGCGCCTTCTTTTTTATCTAATTGTTGCTCTACTGCTAATAATTTTAATGACCTTAATTTTTGCATCTTTTGAGCTGCATCCCTTTCATACAACAGAGTAGTTAATTGCTGATATGAACGTTGTTTGATACACACAGTATATAAAAACTCTACATCCTCTAAATAGTCCTGCGCCAGTTTAAGCTCATTTGCTATAAAACTTGCATACAGTGGATAAAATACATGTTGTATAGCCACTTTATCTAAATACGGCCGTATGACATCCTTTTCTAATTGTTCCAATTTTATTGTAGTCTCTTTCATTTCTGAGGCGTATTTCTCAGTTTCTGATCTAATAATGGGTAATATCTGTGGTAACGAATTGAGTTTAGCTCGATCGCGGTTAAGAGTTTGAATCCGTGCCTCGTAACCGCTGATTTGGGCTATAAGGTCTATCACATCAAATTCTGTTTTTCGGTATTGATGTGATGCAATGTCAATGATAGATTCTATATCCTCTCGATTTTCATTAGCAAAAACAGACCTCCAATCTTCCATGATACACTTCATTTCCTTAATGAGTAACGCATCCGTTTTTAAGTATGCGGTGTCATTGGTAATTGTAATAGTTTCGTCTGTATCAATGCCTTGGGTATTTTTCAATTGGTGTTCGTAAAATGCAATTGCTTCTTGGACAGTAGCGAGATACTAAAGAACTATTAGCACTTAATGTGGCAAAAGTTTGCTAATGATATTACCTCTCCTTCAATTCGCCTTAATTCGGTTTGCTCTTCTATTTCATTCTGTTCGAGTGCTTGTAAATTAGTTTGCAAAGTATGTAATTCTTGTTTTAGATCCATTTCAGTTTTCCTATATTATCAATTAAAAAACGCAATTATCTAAGTTACAATCTGACATACTGTAATATCACGTATTGATTATCAAGAATATCTATTTCTTTTGTATATAAATTAGGTGGAGTTGATTTTGTATTTCTGTTGTGAATTTAATAACATATCGAATGATAAAATCAAGGGTTTTGTACCTATTTGATGACGAAGCTACTGATGCTTCTCTTTCCCAAACGTCTTCTTCATCATCATCTTGATAACATGAAAAAGAGGATTTTCTTTTTCTTGGATACATGACAAAAACAAGTATGGAATAAGAGGTTCTAAATTAGGGAATCTGTCGTCGTTGAAAGCAAAAAAGAAAGATTTATCATCCCCTCCTCCGTTCGCTTACTTTTAACTTTTTTTCATTTTTTTTTTGAAAGGAGGTTAGCTCAATTCTAAAAAATTTTCATTTTATTATTACCACATACTTCTCTTTTTGATTATACTATAAACAATAATATGGAAACGCCTATTGAAGTATTACGAGTAGAACAAAGTGGAATATCAAAGGAATTGGCACGTTTTAGAGCTTGTGATGCTGAAACGCGTAGTCTTTACTGTCGTGAATGGGCTCAATTTGTATATAAAAAGCATTTTGTTTGGAATGCAAAAACACAGGAGGAGGTCCCTGAAGGTCAACAATTAAATACACATGGTGGTTTACAAGCTGGACCTTATCAAATCAACTTTATTAATGACGATACAACTGGACAAGACGATGTTTATAAAAAAGAACGTTCAGCATTGATGATTAAAAAGTTTATGAGTTTAGTTGAATCATGGACTACGACACCTGCTCGTGCTGATGAAGAAAGTTTGATTACGCAAATTGTTCAAGCTTGTCAATTATGGACTACATTACCTAGTGGATATTCCGGCTTACCTGATTTATTCGAACCCGTCGAGTTTAATCCTTATCCAGACGCCATTCCTCTTGTCGAAGATGCTAAAGATCCTTCACAATTATTAGATCCACTTATTATTGAGCGTCAAGCTTTATGTTTACCATCTGATTGTTTTCATTTATTGAAGAATCTAACTGGCGATATCTTATTATCTCATACCACACCTACTTGTAATCATTCCAAGCCTACAGCAAAGACACCTTCAGATTTAGATGTTGATAAAGCTATTTTCAATGAGCATGAAGCAGTAGCTGTCAAAAAAGCATTGGCTGAGCTCAAGATTGCTTTAGAGCATGCATGGCATCCACTCAATAACTTTTTAGATCAAGTAGCAGAATTTGACAAAAGAAGATCTAGATTAATGGGAAAGGGATGTCAGAAAACTATTGATGCTTTCTTTGCCAGTCAAAAGTTTGTTTCGTTTGTTGATATTTGGGCTAGTCAATTAACAGCTTTCAAAAATAAAAAATCAACACCAGAGGAAATTGCAAAGGTAGATTCACTCTTTGAACAACATCTTGAACATATGAAAGTATTAGTAAATGAATTTATGAAAGAATTCGCAGTAGCTCACTTGAAGAAAATTCACGTTCTGACAACTGATTTATGGAAAATGATTGTACCTACAATTTATGAAATGGGAGAGCGTATGGCAGCACATGAGGATCACAAGGGAAATAAGAATGCTAATGCTTCCAAAATTGGAGAATCACTCAAGGCACTGGATATTAATTCATTAAAGAAAATGGAATCTACTAAAGAAATTGATGCAGCACAAGATCGTATTGTTGATAATTTAGAAGCAAAAGTTACCGAATACATACTTGATATTGACAACTTACTCAAGTTATATCGTGAAGGACGTAACAACCTCAGCGGCCGTATTGAAAAGCTCAGCAATAAGGATTTTAAAAAGAAGATCAAGAAGGTAGAAAGCGGTTATTATTCAATCCGTCAAACTTTCCGTTATGAGGTAACTGAAAATATCTTTCCTGAAGCGTTGTTTTGTAAGTTTTCGCTTGTTTGTTTGGAACCTTTGATGCAAGAAGGCGAAGTTATGGAAGCGGTTACTATTGAAAAGGAAGTGAAGCGATTTGTGGAATCTCACAAGGATTTGTTGCAGCAAAAATGTGCTTTAATGGAAGATTTTGAGCAAGGTGTTCAAACTGGTCGTCGAGAATTGGCTGGTGTTTTAGGAAAGTTGTTTTTGAAAGAAGGTATGCGCATTCAGGGCGATAATTTGGCTTTGAAGAGACAGCAAACTTTACTTAAATCAATGGGGGTGGTTCCTGAAGAACAAAAGAAGAAGACAAAGAGTAAAAATAAATCAAGTCCTGTAAGTAGTGGTACATCTACACCTGCTTTGGTTGAAGAAGCTACCAAAAAAGTTTCTGTCAAGGAAAAGGCTATTGCTAAGGATAAGAAGACTAGTAGCTCTACTGAGAAAAAAGTGTTTGTTGTGGAAAAGAAGCCTAGCATTTCTGAAAAGAAGGCTGTTATTACTGCAAAGAAATCTACAGCTCCTGAAAATAAGCCCATTGTTACTGAAAAAATGTCCAATGTCCCTGAGAAGAAGCCTGCTGTTTTTGAAAAGAAGCCTGTAGCTGCTGAAAAGAAGCCTGTAGCTGCTGAAAAGAAGTTTACTGTAGTGGACAAGAAGATTACTCCCGAGGGAACAAAACCTATCACTGAAAAGAAACCTGTTCCTGAAAAAAAAACCATAGTTGTTGAACAGAAACCTATTCCTGTAGAAAAGAATAAGTCTGTAGTTGCGGAAATAAAGAAGACTGCGGCTGAATCAAAGAAGCAATCCTCTGTTGTTACTGAGAAAAAAGAAGCACCACATGTCAAACAAAATACCTCACCTACTGTTGTGGTACCTAATGCAAAGACATCGGCTAATCAATCCAATGATGTTCAAGATTGGGACACAATCCGATCCTCTGTTATGACTGCCGAATCAAATAAGAAGCCATCAGAGCCTGAAGTTCAGGATTGGGATACTTTAAGAGCTCAAGTAATGTTGTCAAACGAGAAGAAACCTGCTAGTGCTACTAATACTGCCAATACTAGTTTACCTGGTGGCTGGTCTTCTATAGCTGCTACTCCTCCTTCTTTCAATGCTTCTGAACCAAAGACAAAGAAGCCTGCTGTTACATCTACACCACCTGACTTGGATCAATGGCCTACTCCTATCTCTAGATCACCAAAGCAAAACAATCCTTCTTCTTCTGTTATTGGTAATAAATGGTCTAATATTGCTACTGCTTCTACCATTTCACTTACTGAAAATGCTTCTGAAGGATGGTCTGAAGTAACTTCTCCTGCATCTAATGCTGAAATAAAGAAGGATGTTGAATTAGGTGGATGGGGGGTTTCTAAAGTTAATTCATTATCTTCTTCATCATCTGCTGCTGCATGGTCTAATACTACTACTGCTGGATGGAACACACCTACTGATAAGAAGGGCTGGAGTTCACCTTCTGCTTCTGATAAAAAGAAACAAACTAAATGGTCTACTATATCAAGAGAAAAAGAATCAAATTTATCACTTGATGGATGGGAAACACCATCTACTTTAGTTGGTGGTAGCTCTGCAGATGATAATTGGCGTTCATCTTCCAAGAAAAGTATTAATTCATCTACTGCTACTGCTCCTTTAGCCTCTGCAAGTTGGGATAACGCAAAGTTGCCCTGGAATAATGAGCCTTCTACTGCTTCAAATATTTCTCCTTCTTCTTCTGCTACACCAATTATGGAAAATGTCAAGAAGCCGGTTGTACAACCTGTTGTAACCTCAAATTCTACTGCTGCTCCTACCGTTAATGTATTAATGAATGCTACATCAAATGCATCTCAACCTCCAGGTATAGAAACGTCTAATGCCAATGTACCTCCTCCTCCTGGTATTCAAGCACCTAAAGTGATGCCACCTGGATTATCTACTCCTACTACTGCTATTATTACTTCAGCAACTAGTAATAATTTCAATAGTATTGGTATGCCAGCTACTACTCCAACAACACCAATGTCTGCTTTAAGTGCACCAATTCATTCAACAACATCAAATCAATTGCAAGAACCGTTGCCTCATGATATTGATGAAATGAGTACAGACATGTTACTCATGATTGTAAAGAATTTACATCGTGAAAATGGTAATCTTATACAATCAGTTTATAGTATGCAACAGGAAATGGGCATGATGACTAGCAGATATGCTGAGATCATTGCTTTAGCTAGAGAACGTGAAACACAAACACTAGCCTTGTTTGAAAGTCGCAAACAAACGGAAATGGAGGAAGCACGCCGGTATGTGTTGTCTTTGGAAGCACGTGTTAAGCAATTAGAAGAGCAAGGACATCATCATCAACAGCAACAAGCACAAGGCCATACTAGTATAGCTGGATTTGGTAATCAAGATTTATTTGCTGGTTATAGAGAAGAAATGGCTCCCGCTCAACAACAACAGCAACCACAACCACAACCGCAATCACAACAACAACAGCAACAACAACAACAACAACAACAACAACAACAACAACAACAACAACAACAACAACAACAACAACAGCAACCACACCATCATCACAATCATCAAAATCATCGTAATCATAGTAGAAAATTATGGCAAAAGAACACTGTTGTTCGTTGTGGTAATTGTGGGGAGGTTGGTCATGCATCTCAAGAATGCAAGGTAAATATATTTAGTAACACACAAAATAAAGATTTTCATTATATTAACATTTTTTAATTATTTTTTATTAGGGATATTGCCGTTATTGTGGTAGTTTAGAGCACCTTTCTGAAGCATGCCCTATGAATTAAAAATGAAACTTTTTATCCATGGGTTCTCTCTCTCTCTCTCTTTTTTTTACTATGCAATTTAAACTATTTTGCTCTACTATTATAAGGTTTTAAAACAAGACCTGCTTGGATGACCGATTTTATATGAATCATACCATTTTCTTTATGTATATATATAATATTTTAATAATAAAGTAATAAAGGGGTAAAACATTAGCTTGTGCGTATATTTATGTGTTTGTATGATATGTTATTTACAATATATTTTTTATTTTATGAGAATAAGGGGGTGGGATTGGGGAGGGATAAAGGGGGCATTTGCAGACAGAGAGAAAGAGAGAAAAGATTTTTGTGTAATTTGATATTCTTTGTCTTTTTATGAAAGAAGGGGAAAATACTTGTGCAAGATAAAAAGAAAAAGATGTAGTGCGAAAGATGAAGATTGGTATGTATTGGGAATCATTTTGTGTTAAATATATAAAGATAAAAAGAAAGAAAAAAAGAAAGAAAGAAAGAAGAGTTTAAGAAACAAGAATTGAGGTATCTTGACGATATGTATCACTTGCTTTTGAACCGAGAATACTAAGGTCTTTATCTAAATTATTTTCACCTACAAGCTGATGATTCTGACGTTTTAATGAATCAAGTTGCATTTTTAATTGTTTGTTTTCATCTTCAACAGCATTTAATCTATGCAATAATTGTTCATTTACTTTTTTATGATCATTCACTTGGCCTTCTAATGTAGTGATATATTCTAAAAAAGAACAATCAATATCTGTGTTTACATCAAAAACCAATACAAAAAATCCTACCTTTTCTTCTCACTCGAAAGTTACGTGCTGAGATCTTGTTTCTTAACTGCCTTCTTTCTTTTGAATTTAACTTTTTGATATCAATACCATCTGTTTCAGCGTAGGCTTCAAGTGACATTGGACTCTCTTCGTGAGAATATTCGCGTTTTGAGTTGGAAAATGGTTCTTCGGATTTGATTAAGGATTCAGGTGAAACAGTGTCTGGAATGTCCGTAGCAGAAGTTGCTGATATAGTAGTAGATGGAGTAGTAGTAGCTGTAGTATGACTATCTAATGTATTGTTACTATGTGTATTGTTTTTGTATAAATCTTCAATCTTTATCAAAGGTTCAACAGATGCAGTTAGCATGCAATTACTAATAGTAGGTGGTGATTCGGGTTCTGGTGTAAGTTCAGCAGCAATGATTGGATTACTGACTAACTGTTCACGTAAAGCTAATTGCCTTTTTGCTAATTCAATCAATTGTTTTATCTGTTCAGTAGTAGGCATCACCATCATATCTTTTGTATTAGAATCTTGCACAACAAGTTGATCATTCATAATGTTTTGATTAGTAAAAGAATGTTGATAATCCATATTAAAATCCTCTTCTTTAACAAATGGTGGTGATGGCAAAGAAGTGGAATCAATAGTATGACTATTCAACCAATCCATATCAACAATATCTTCAAAGTCCATTTTTATGTGTGAGTATATGTTTATAAAATATGTGAGAGAAAAAGAAAAAAAAAGAAAGTGCAAGTGTTTAATCTTTCTTTCTATTTATATATATTGAGCATAACAAACTATAGTTATCATAACCTCCCTTTTTCGGAGTTCTAATTATACAAATCAGTTGAAAATTAGTGAGGAACCCCCCCTCTTATAGTATCTGAAACGCTTGATTATTTCAAGCAAAGTTAAATGGAAAACTAGCAAAAATACACCCCTTATTTTGAATGACTGACAACAACAACAAAAAACAACAACAAAGAATTACTTCAATAAGCCACATGCATAAATATAATATTTCTCAAAATGTGCTACCACAAAAAGAAATCTCAATTCAATGCAAATCCGCACCACAGGTCAAAAATACAACATTTTCTTTAATATTTACGTCATTCGCAGCAGCGAAGAAATCTATCCTTACCTGATTTAGGTTGCGATTGTTATTTTCTTTTTTCCTTACAATTTTTGGTTCCCCCCGTCTCCAACAAATGTCAAATCGTATGCTTGTCTTGGTTGGCTTGCCAGGTTCTGGTAAAAGCACCATATCCAATAAACTAATTCAATGCAAAAAAGTAAGTTTTTTTTTGTTTCTTTTTTTCTCATGAGTGATGCTAATAAAGTATTCTAAAAATCAAGGACTGGCAAAGAGTAAATCAAGATGATATGAAAAGTAGAAAAGCTTGTGAAATGTATACCAAGAAATTTTTGGATAAACAACAAAATGTCATTGTAGATCGTTGCAATTTTGATCGCAGTCAAAGAAAGACATGGATAGATCTCGCACAGCATTATAAAGTTCCAATTGATTGTATTGTTTTAACCGCTAATCAACAGGAGTGCGGCGATCGCATTTTTGGACGTGAACAGCATCCAACGGGTGTGCATGGAAAAAATGGTGTATATATTTTGCGTAGATTTGTAAGGGATTATCATCCGCCTACTTTGGACTTTAATGAAGGCTTTTCTCGCATTCTTTATTTAGATCCAAGTCCAGATACGGTATGTACCGTAGAACGCATAGATGAAATTTTTGCTTTATTAGAACAATGTCCGTTACTCATATCAGAGTCGAATCATGATAATAATCATATCCAACATGAAAAATCCAAAGTTACTATAGACAGTAATGGTTGGTCAACCATACCTGTTACAAAGAAGAATGAATAAAATTGTGTATATTAAAAATACCTTGTATGCGTGTGTATATATATGTGTGTGTGTGAATTGTTTTCTATCGACAGTAACTCAAAATTAAATAAAACCCATGCTATACACATTATAAAGGATTAATGGGGCCTTTCTCATAGTAATGTATTAGATTCCATAGAAAGAAAATTAGCCAGTATTATTTTATCATTGAATCACCATATTGAATTTAAGGTTATTTGTCAGATTAAAAGGTTTTTTAAGTTTCGGCATTAAATATACACTTGTTCATTAACTCATAGGGTGATTTATCACTCAATAATGTCTCGAGCGGTAAGACCTTTCAATTTACTACTGATACACTTTTTTTGGGGAAGGGGGAGGGGGAGGGAATATGGTATCACTACTTTTTTTGGATAAAAAGACCCGAAAATCTATTATTTATAAATTGATTTTAAACACCAGATAAAAGCTATACATTTGCAAAAGAATCCTTTAGACACTAAATAAGCAGCACAAAAATAATAATAAAAAAATTCATAAATTTTTAGAGGAACATTTCAACTTTATTTCTGAATTTTTCAAAAAAAATTTGAACACTTTAAGTAAACAAATGAATTTTTTGCGAAGGATGTAGTTTTCAATTTATTTTCCGCTCAAAAATGCATAGTTGTTGAGAAGCAGCATAAAGAACTAGTCTCTTTTGATCGGTTAAATAGATACCAAGTATCTGGAACTGTTTAGCAAATAATAATTTAGACCAAAATACGAGAGTTTCAGGATTATTTATCGTGGGATATAATTCTAGTATACTGAGCGCCCTGCATGTACAATATAACAAAGCCATATATATGAACTACCATATCCAAATTTAATTTTCGAATAGCTTTGTTAACTTTCGCCGTAGTTATTGTACTTGTGCACTAAAAAAAACGAGATTTGCCAACCAATACAGCGTTCTAATTCTTTTGGTCGCAACCGTGCAAAAATTTTCTATTGCGAAATAATTTGGGAATACACTGCATAATTTTAATGTTTTAACATATAGTTTCAAATGCGGTATATAAAACCAGAGATAAGTAACAATAAAGTTTCGATTTGAAAATCGTTATTTGTAAACTAGACTTAGTAACGTAAACGTTGCTCAGTCTACTAGCTATATAAATATATTAAAGTGGTAAATCGTATACAGACGATATGAATCGAACTTATTATAAGTACTAGAGTGTATAGCCTTTGTTACTACAATGTACTGTGATTAAACCTTTGTCATTAAATTTGTTTCTTTTAGGAACATCTTCTAATAATAAAAAATAGTATATGTTTTATTTATAGAGGCTAATCATTCGCATTCTATGATCTTTGATTGCTTTTATTTCCAGTTGATCAATAGAGAAAATAAAACCATATATAGTATAGCCCTTTTACAATCTATGTGATGGACTTAATTAACGTTTGACTAATCTCTACACTCTACACTTCACAAGACAAAATTGATTTAGGTATCTTTTTTGTAAAGGTCTACTCGAGCAAAATCTTAATTTTATAAAAATTCAATTTTCATAGCTTTTAAGATTCCAAATCAGAACGTGCCTTCTTTTATACATCTACTTTATATCTATTTAGTAATGTCTAAGATATATTTTAAAAGATGTTCGGTATAAATCTAGATGTATAAAAGAAGGCACGTTCTGATTTGGAATCTTAAAAGCTATGAAAATTGAATTTTTATAAAATTAAGATTTTGCTCGAGTAGACCTTTACAAAAAAAAACTGAGTCTGACTTTTCATCCTTCCTCAACATTCTTTCATTAAATAGCTCCAAAAATACACTGTATGCAATAACCAACTCTAATCGACGAGATTCAAAAATACCGTGGTTTTTGGTATTGGTATAACTTTTTTAATGTTAATGTTTTAGAGTTTTACTCTTAATTCGCAGCTAAAAATTAGAACTTTTGAGCTTTCATATCTCTGCAAAAAATTAAACTATACCAACACTTTTTAGTAATGAGCCTTACTTGTTTCGTATTTTTCTACAACATATTTCAGTATAAAAAAATCCTAGACACTTTTTTTTTTCCTTTTTTTGACATTTTTTTGTATCAAATTTCAGAATATCCGTTAAATTATGCAGTTACTGTACTTTTTATTCCTGTTATAGATCTCAGTAAGTTCTATCAGGTCCAATTTCATAGAGATATCCTCAAAAATATGTAAAAAAAGGATATTCTCAGCTTTGCTCCAAAAAAGATCAATATATCCTCGTCCCAAATTTTGATTTTGAAATTTTTTTTTACAAAAGTTTCGTCTTCCAAAAGTTTCGTTTTCTTTACGAATGAGCTATCCTTAAAGTTTATAAATAAAAGTACAATTTAAAAAGACAATAATTTATCAGCTTTTCCAACTGTATATAAAAACTAAAAGAAGTCTGAAGTTTATTAAGATATAAAAGTATGGGCCTTCTATATCATTTAATTATTTACTACTGAGAATATAACTATAGAACCAATTAGACCAATATGATAAGTATTTATCCATATTGATTTAACAAATCAGGAAAACATAAAGTTGAGTGCTTTTCCTAGTTGACAAGTTTCAAGTTTAGTATTTGTCTTGTTCTTGTTTAATTTGTTGATGGAAGGTCCGTGCCTGGAGATCTAATTATATTGATAGCGCCGCCTATTAATATTGAGTTTGACATGAGTTAATTGTGCTACTGAGCCACATGGAAAAGTAGAATATCCGTAACTGATACTTCCTTCTGAAGTATTGGTTATACTATGGATTTGCCCAAGCCACAATCATAGTATCTTGACTATCAGGTTAGGATGTAGATTTGTAGTAGAAGGTGACATGGAATACAACAACAAAAAATATAGTTAAAAATGTTATCAATAGATAGTTTTTGTTGCGTCCACAGCTTACCATGGCAATTTGGAAGATAGTAAACCTTTAGATTGTACTCCTTATTGGGAATAGGAGAACTAATTAATTTATGACAGTACTCTTGCTTTGTTCCTAATAAAGAATGACCCTAGAGTGAGGGATATATTTGATAGATGTCAGGTACATGCAATATGCAGGAATCAAATATATGCTATGTTAAGATAGCAAATAAATACTGATCTAATGAATAGTTATAATACTTAGAGTTTGTATATAAATAGGACAAATTATTGATATTAAATAAAGATTCTCTTCAGTTTTTGTGTGTGATTTAATTTCACCAATTCCTTTATTAAATTGTACATTTTTTTTTTTGCCACAATATTTATCTTAAGTCTTTTGGAAATTCGATTTTTCTGTGTATTGTATTCATTATTAAAATTCAAAATACGGTTATAAAAAGCAGTGTGTAAATTTAAAAAGCTTCTAAAATTTCAAATGCATTTTACACAAAATTTAGTGTAAAGCATTGGCCCAAATTTTATTTGGTAAAATACAGAATCTAAAACAACTTAGTATGTTAGCTTAACTTATTTTACAGTTCATGAACCAATGGACAATTTTGGGGTCTGAATTATTTTTGGATCGATTTGTCAAACTGGTTTTGGGAACTAATAATGACAGGCTTTAAATCGTTATGTAAATTATTATTTCTATTAGCTCGATGAAAAATTAAAATTTTTGGGAGGAACATATAGCCCGAGTAGTTTTCAATGGAATTTATCCTACAGTTACAAAAAATTAACAGCCTAATTTTAATGCTACATTTTTTTAATCAATTTTAAATCAGTTTTGAGAGTTATAAGTAAATAACGATTATTCCCAATACAATAAAATAAAGAAGACTACAAGTGATTATATCACGGAGAACGTAGGGTCTTTATTATTAAGTTAAAAAGGAAGCCAGGAGCCATCAGGTCCTGGTTTCTAAAAGTATTTATACTATTTCAATTCCATTTGGATGTCAGATTCAATATGGAATTGAGTTGATATTTAACATAAATAATAGGCAAAAAACCGACAAGTTTAATCAATAATGTTGAGCCAATTAATTTATATATATTGTTGTATTAATATTTTTATCTACGAACAAATACCAATGGCCCATAATAGAGAAGTGGTATATTTTGTTGAAGAACGGACATGATTAGATCCAATATTGGGCGAAAAATCCGAAAGCCACCCAAACCCCACTTTTTACAACTTTTTCTCTATTTGAAGAAAATAAAGCAACTGGGAAAATACTTGCAACCAATGAATATTCATCTAACTGGGATGAAAATTTAAAAAAATATCTGCAATAGCTATTGCGTTGTATGTGCACATATGCACATATAATGTACCTGAAGTCGTAGTTTAAATATGGCAATTAACTATGATTTAACATATTGAGCATATGCGTCATATCAACATTATAAATATTAACCTGATAATCACATAAGCTAAGTTCTGATAATCTAGACTTATGATAAAAGATAGAAAATAAAAAATAATAATAATTAAGCGTTGCCAAGAGCAACTAAAGACTTTAGACTGATCATCCATATCTGAATTTAATTACATTAGCATAAGTGAGGATTGACACTGCAGTAAATAACGAAGTTGTTTACTAAAATAAAAAAAAATATAAAAATAAAAACGGTAGAAATACAATTATAATCAGCTAAAGTTTTTATTACGAAAGATTTCTGAAGATCAAATATAATTGAAAAAGTATGTGGGTTTTTATAGTGATTTAGAGAACTTGTATACCATCAGAGTTGAATGGAGTAATCTTCTAATTTTGAGTTGTTGTTACTAATATTATATTGAAAGGATAAATCA
>JAEPRC010000952.1:0-15248 GCA_016758945.1 Mucor plumbeus
CACTTTGAGTATCTCTTTATTATTGCTGCACTTTAATATTTCAAGTGGCATGAACTCTGTGAGTGATACTTGTAAATTAAGTTATTTTATGATTATCAAGCTTTTAGTATGTAATTCCACTGCAGTACTCTTTTTTTTAAGTATATTATCGCAAATCCGATCCTATATAACAGATGCCTTCATTCCTTTCTTATAATTGAAGTTGATCTGTGTTTTAAATTTGATTTGAGAGAGGTCCTCGATATAAGGGGCTTTTTAAAAGAAACCACGGGTGCTATTAAATTGAGGTTTGACTGTAGTACGATTAAGTTGCGTAGTAAATCTATATCGAAAATACAATTTAATGGTATGTCGAAAGTGGATTAATTTAACTTTACATTGATTAACTTTTCGGTAAATATCTGAGATACTACTCTCATATGAGAGCATTGATGACCTTATGAGCCTATTGACCATCTTATTTGAGCACATCTATGTGCTCTGAGAGCATACAGGAGGTCAGAGTGTCTATGTTAGAATACTTTTTACAACGTTGCCCTAAAGATTGCACCAGAAAACCCCTTCAAAGAACAAATTTATTATATATCAGGCTCAAATTACTGGACCTGAATTATCAAACTCCGTTTTATGCGAACTATGCCTTAAAATACCAAAAAAAAAAAAAAATTACCACAAAATTTATTTTTAGTTGATAACCCTTGCAATTTTGAAGTAATCTCAAAGAGCAATATTTTAAAACAGATATAGAAAGGAGGAAAAATAATTCTAGCAAAAATCCCAATCTAGCTCATACACTATTTATAAAGCTATTTCCATTAAAAGCATACAAAAACGCAGCTTTGATGGACTATAACTCGAGATAGCAACCATTTAAACATATAGTTTATTAGCCAAAAATGATTCTTTCATTTAGTTTTATTATATTTTATTATAAAATTAATCTCGAGAAAAAAATCAATTTCTCCTTGTATACCCTCGTCCAAAATTTAACTTTTTCGAAGAAAGCTGATAGCTCTATGAAAAATAGAGCTAGAGTGACAAATAATGCATCAAATAATAGAAATTTTTTTGCGTTATTTGTCTGTAGCGCTAACTTCAAAACTCAACTATAAAAGTGTTTTTAAAATCACTAAAAACTGATTTTTATGTTTTTGCTTTTTTTACAAAACTTTTGGTGATACATGTTTTTATTAAATATACCATTAGATACAGAATTAAATTTTATGTTGAAGTTACTTAGTAAAGTTAATCAGGTTACTATACACGTTTGCAGTCAATTTTGCATTTTAAAAATTTAGGATCGTTTTTATCCAATTTTTTCATCATCAGAAAATTTTGGATTTAAACTGCCGCCACACCTGAGATGTATGAAAGTTCAAAGAAAATTCGCCAAATTATTATTTTTTTGCAATGCAATGGTATGTAGGGGATGTTTAAATTAGAAAATATAGTACTGTAATTGCAAACGGAACAACTCGTTATTGTAAATTGAAGCAGGGTAGTAAAATAGTTTTGTTCAATTCAAATACTTTAGTTGGATTTAAAAAAGTTTTGAATTGCCACAAGATTTAAGATAAATATTGTTGCAAGAAAAATGCATAATTTAATAAAGGAACTGGTTAAATTAAATCATACACAAAAACTAAAGAACTTTATTATAAGATTGAAAGCATCTCTTTTATATCCAAACTTCTTTAATTAAGACTAGTAGTCTAAATAAGTATATACTTATATATCCAATCAAACCTATGTGATACCATAATTCCACATTACACGATATTAACTGAGCTTTATAACATATTAAACAGCAATACAGAACAGGTCCTACTAAGCCGTGCCATAATCTTAACCAAGATAACTACACAGAACTGTGGATGCAACAGGTTTCTTGTATATTTATGAGGAATAAGAAATTACATTATTTATTAAATTCAAGAACAAATTCTTTGAACCGTTATTGCCCGATTTCTTGTTACCAGAAACTCTTCGTAACGCCCTATGCCGAATGAATCTGAATTTGCCAGGTTCCTTTGAGCAGTACTGACTACGTCTGTCTTCGCACGATCACGATTTGACGATATTTTCCTCGTTCCTGCATGTTTATTCTGATTGGGTTTTGTGCATCTGAATGTTTGACGGTCATTAACTTGGCTATCTTCGTGCATACAGGAAAACATATCCCTTCTACCGGGATTGACAACAACACAGTTGTCTTGGATTTGACCACATAAATGTTTATACAAACTGTAAATGTAAGGTACATCATTAAGCTCACCAGACGGTTGTCGGTCAGCTGGCCTTACTGGTCTTCCTTGTCTTTTTAAGACGAATACACCAATAACGTCAATCAAAATTATATGATCAAAAATAATTTAATGATCTTGTCCTTGTGGCCTGAATTTTTTTTTTTTTTTTTAAAAAAAAGGTTTATGTTATTAAGGATGATAAAATTGAAAATGCAAAAAAGGACAAGAAAGAATAGATGATAAATATACATTGTATTACATTACACTATTTAAAAAGAATGAGTTTGCATGAATGCCAAATTCATCTTTTATGATCTTTCTCCCTGATTTACATGATACTTGTATTTACCAATTCTTTTTGGACCATTTAGATAAAAGCATAAAATAAAAGTATTCAAATAAGACAAAAACTTGCCATACTGGCCTCTATACAACATGGTGGAGGAACACCGATTCAATCAGGCGCTTTGATTTCTGGCCAGCTCAAAGCCTTGATTTGAGCCCTATTGAGCACCTTTGGAGCTGTCTTGATAAGCTCATTGACAAAAAGAGGGCCACAGTAAAAAACGTGGATGAGCTCGAGGCAGCTTTAGAATTAGTTTCAGGAGAAATTTATGATGATCTTGCTGAACGGTTTGTTGGCAGCATGAAGGATCGCTGTCAACCAGTTATTGATGCCAATGGTAGCCCAATGAAATATTGAAAACAGAGATTTCTTTTATTTTAACAAAAATTATATGTTGAGCTACATTAATATTAACTTTGGTATTATAGGTATTTATTTTGAGTATACAGCCTTTCATGTGAGGTGCAAGATGCTTTTTGGTAATTTCAAAAATGGAAAATCGCATGCTTAATTATTTTGTGAGATACTCTCACGTTTTTTTTCTTGATTTTTCTTTTTTATTCAAACAATTGCTTGATGTTCAAGTAAATATTAACAATAAAGAAACCATGTATGGGCTATATCACTCAAAAAATACTGAAATTTCATGCAGGTATTGCTGAAAAGTGTGGTTTCAAATCACAAAATACTTTTTAATACGTTCAGCCAATTATTTCACTTTTAAAGCAAATATAATCCTTAAATTTTGGAACATATAAATTATTTCATACCTCTTGTCATACAGCAGAGCATTGAATACTAATTGGGCGTGAGGAGAAACTCTTTATCTGATAAGGTTACTGCATCCCTTCTGCTCTTGCGAATATGATGTCATTTATTTCAGGTCTCCTGAAAAATATGAACTGGCCAATTTAGAGAAACGCCTCCATAGGTGCATATTGAATGTTATTGGCATTGAGGTTTGAATATTTGGTTTATTTGTCTGTCAAAATAGCAATAATAGCCTTGTTTTTTTTTTTTTTGATAGACAGTATTTCGGATATGACAAAATTTTAAAATATACCAAACTTACTGTACCTTTGGTAAAGATTTAATACTCTCTTGACTCAACTACTTGCCTCGAATTTTTCTATTTTAGCATAAATATAATCATGCTAGTCATTCAAACTCCTGATACATGTACTACCTTTAATTTTCTTTTATAGAAAGAAAGCTTTTTGTTTTTTTTGAGGCCTTACATTGAAAATTGACATTTTGTTTACAAATTTTCTCAAAGTACATAATTTTCGAATATTTCTATAAAATAATGCATGTGCGCAATCTGCCAGCTCATTTCTTTGATGAGATGCATCTATATATTATAGAATTAGCGTTGTACCATCTATTTCATATGTAAATTAACCATAAATCCGAGGAATCGCTTAAACAAATTATGTTTCAAAAAAAGTTCACGTTCAGTCGATTGAAGATCTGCGCGGTAATCTTATCAATTTAAAAGTGCTGATCATTGGTTGGAATAGCTTTGATCAATTGTAAAAATTAGATGAAAATTAGGTTGGCTATTTATCATCCAAAAAGTTAAATAATCTATAGAATAATAATAAAAAGATGCTCGATCATTGGGTTACCGAGATTTTCATAGATCATGAATTACTATTTGAATTTTTTTTTTTTTTTTTTTTTTTTTTTTTTGGTTTTCGCCTTTTATAGAAAAAATTTCTCCATTTAAATGTTTTATATAGCTACAACCCGTTTAGCAGTTCGCTATGTTTTTTAAGCTAATACATATTCAATTGTTCCGAGGTTGCCACCCCTTGGATACTTATCAATATATACAATGATTATTGATTATAATAAAATTCAAAATAACGACCACACTTTGAGTGTTTATAAAAAAAACTAAATTTTGAAATGTTAATTTAATAAAGCACATCATTTCTTATATTACAATGACATGTTACTACCCCCAACACGAGTCAAATACAAATTGTGTTAATAAATTTCTGGGTTCAATTGTAATTGGAGCAAATCTTTTTGAATTAATGGAATATTCGAAACTCCCAGGTACTCAGTGAAACGAAGGGACCGCATCAAAAAGAAAAACTCAAAAAAAAAAAAAAAAAAAAGCATCAAAAAGAAAAACTAAACTCAAATGTGTATAAAAAAGGAGAACCCAATTTCCATTTTTTGAATCAAAACAAACAGAAATTTGTTCTTCCCAATGCATATTACTCTTTCTGCCATTGCCGTTCTTGGTCTTTTCAGTACACAAGTACTGGCCAAGAAGAATTCAACATCTGATAACAATGGTTTTCTTGATATTGATTGGCTTAAGCAGCATTTAGGTGCTCGTGGAGGATATCCATCTGATACTGTCCCTAAAACTGATTCTATCGTAAACAAATATACTGTGGATCAAATGCAGGTTATTATCCGTCACGGTACTCGTTATCCTGAAACTAGCGATACTGAAGGTATCAATGGTGCTCTTGCTTTATTAGACAACAGTACTAATGCTACTCTCACCGGTTGGGTTTCTAATTATGATAACAAATATTTACCTCGTCGTGCTGGTGCTTTAGATAGAAATGGTCAAAGAGAGCATTACTTGCACGGTAAACGTTTAGCCAAGAGTTATCCTGATCTCATTGAATCTATCATTGATGAAGATGTTATCCAATTTACTGCTTATTCTTCTTGGTCTAATCGTACTGCTCAATCTGGTCAAGCTTTCTGTATGGGCGCATTTGAAGGTTATGGCACTTTAGGCAAGAAAAATATGATGGCTGTCCCTCAATTAAGTTACACACAAAACAATGATTCTTTAATTGCTTTCCATAAATCTTGTCCTAGATGGCAAGAGGAAGTCGATGATGCTGGTATTGTTGATGCTGCTATTGATCCTCTTAAAAAGAAGTACATGACTCCTATTGCTGAGCGTCTTACCAAAGAATTAGGTATCAACATTACTGCTTCTGATGTCAAGGATTTACATAGTGCTTGCGGTTCTGAAGTTACAATGCATAATACTGCCAGTACATTCTGTTTACTCTTCACTAAAGATGATATTCTCAAGTTGGAATACTATGATGATCTTAAGCATTATTACAAATATTCCTATGGTATTCCTGATATCAACACTGAAATGGCTTGTGATTTAGCAAAAGCTGTTATGAACAATATTGAGCTTGCTGTTAGCAACAATACCGATGATTATCCTCGTTTGGACCTTAAGTTTGGTCATACTGAAACCATGTTGCCCCTCCGTACTTTTTTGGGTCTTCGCAAGGATAATGTCACTTTAGAATGGAACTCTACTCAAGAAGTTATTGATAACCGTAAATTCAAAATGTCTGAATTCAACTTTTTTGCAAATAATCTTGCTTTCCAAGTTTTGTCTCCTAAGAATAGCTCTGCTTCCGATAAATTTGTTCGCGTATTGGATAATGAGGTTGCTATTGTTTTCCCTGGCTGTGATGAAGAAGTTTGTCCTATTAAACAATTCCGTGAGGCTATGAATCCTCTCTTGACTTGTGAGTTTAGCCAGTTATGCTCTGCTTAATATCTCTAAAATTGTACTATATTTTCTCATTTATTCATCTAATAAAAACCATTGAATTTGTAATATAATCTTGGTAAAATAACCTCAGTGTAAGCATTGCTTTTTGATATATGAAAATACCGACATACAGCATTTATATGCATGTTATCCCACAAACCCTAAAATATGCAATGAATCCAGGGCTGCAACAGTTGAAAGCTTAACATCATAATGCTAAAAGTAAAACGCTTGATACGCAAAAAATCTGTAAACTAAATCATTCTTTTAAACCTAGCTTAATGCTGTCTAAATTAGAAAATCACACCTCTTATAAATCAATGAGCAGTTATTAAAGCAACAACAGCAAGTTACTTTGAATATTTTAAATTGAGGTTATTTATTACAAATACATATATTAGCGCTGAAATTTTTTTTTATAGAAACGAGATATTTAAGATATAATAGAATTAAGCTTGAAAGTGATTCATGATTGCGCCAAGTACTTCTTCTCTTCGTTTATTACACATAAAGTCCAATCGTTCAATAACAGGGTCTGAAAATCGAGGCTCCACTGTTCTACCATAAGGAGAGACATTTATGATATCGCCTTTTTTTCATGATGTTAGTAACTATATAGCTTTATTTTAGTTTGACTAATAAATATTTACCATTCAAAGAGTCATCTGCAATAGCATATAAATAAGCATCTATACAGCTTTTCATAGGCACCATACCAAATGCACTAGCCACTTTTACGCTTTCTCCTGGCAACAAAGGGGTTTCTAATTAAGCGAAGAATAAAGATTAGGTTTTCTGTTGGATTGGAATGATCTACAAAAAAAAAAAAAAAAAACTTGCCTACAAAATGCGGAGCTATTGCATTCACTCGGATGTTTGTAGAACGAAGAAGATTTCCATAGCTTTTTGTTAATCCAATAATCTACAGTAAAAAAAAAAAGTTATTTTTTGTTTCAATAAATCAATCTAAATAATTCAGATTACAGCATGTTTTGAGGCAGCATACAAGGGATTAGATGGAGCAGGACCTAAACCATAAACTGAAGATGTATTGATTATGCATCCCGCTAATTTCTCTCTCAAAAAATACTGTATAGCTAGTCTATTAGCCTTTACAGCTGCTGTAAGATTGACCTCTAATGTTCGATAATGGCCATCTACAGAAATAATGATGAGCTATAATAGTTTTTAATGCCTTCTTAGACTACTGACCTTGCTCAGTATCATTTATCAGATTAGAAGAATCCAAAATGCCTGCAATTATGATTACAATATCAATGGTTTTTCCATAACATTTCTGAGAAAAATCGTAGATAGCTTCCTGAGCTTTCCAGTCTGTAATGTCCATGTTGTAAAAAAATGCATTATGTGGTCTGTGAGACATGTGTAACAGTTAATTTAGTTATTATTTTTATTCGTACCAATATCAAATACGAACCTTTTTCCTTTAAATGCACTATTTAATTCTTCTATCACATCATAGCCTTTTTGCTTGTTTGTACCAGTGAAAATAACATTGGCCCTTTATTATTGGGCATATCATTTAATAATTTATAATTTCATAGCATAATTATTCTTACTGTACTTTTTAAATACCAAAGTCCATACTAATTCCTTGCCAATACCTGGATAAAAGTTATCATGATTAGCAATGTTGAATGCATTTACTGATTTTTAGCTTACCTGAAGTTCCACCATGGATAATAATAACTTTGTCTTTCAAGTACATTTTTAAGATACTTTTATATATAGTATACACAAATATTCAAGAGAAAAGAAGATGAAAATAGATCGAATGATAATTTGCGAGGAAAAAGGCTTATTTATCAGCCTTTTTGAATAATTGCACAAAAACTAGTTTTTCGGTGTTTGACCAATTTAGGAAAGCTAATAAGGTATACTTACTCTGTGATAATGAGAATTTAATCAATGGCCATACAGTGTTACAATGCTTAAAAGAAGTTGACAAGTTTGTCAATATACAGTATAATATATATATATATATTTAGTTTATTTTCAATTTAAAATCGTACATGAAGATTGTCATTATTATTATTTAATTCAACTTGTTGCTGTTGCTGTTGCTGTTGTTGTTGCTGAGCATTTTTAATGCGAGTGGATAGATTATTAAACATGCGAAGTCCATTACCCATCATTCCTTCTCCAAAAGTACGCATATTTTTACTGATTGCAGCTACCTTACTAAAGTCAAAAATTTCCTCTTCATCTTGATCGTAATCATTTATCATTCTTTTATCGATATTATTATTCGCAATGGATGATGTTCTTGGGGGAGGAGGAACAAGTAAAGATGCGCTACTGCCAGTAGAGATCCTTGAAACTCGATTATACTCGCCACTATTTATTCTCTATTAATATAAATACACTCAACATAAAATATACGCTAACTTTACCTTTTTCCTTTAGGCTCTGTCCTGTTTCTATAGATTTCTTGACTTTTCCGATCTGTATTGTAGTAATGATTGCTACTGCTACTATCTTCTTCTTCGTCGTCATTATCTATGCTCATAATGATGTTCTTTTTAATAAAAGCTAATTTCTCGGTAAAATCATCTAATTTATCACCTAGAATACTTTGTGCAGTCGTAACAAGAGATGGCCTACGTTTTGTATGTTGAAGCGATGATGATGATGATAATGATGTCTGGGGTTTAATGATGGTATGCAAGTGAGAAGATGAAGGAGAAAAGGATGGGGGAGATATTTGTAAAGGCGGTAATGGTTGATAAGGCACTCTAGTTAATGTAGTTGCAGGAAATTCACCATGTTTTGGTTGCTGATTCTGAGAAGTAGCAGAAGGCATTTCATAATTACTAAATAACGAATCGGATAAACCTGCTGCATTTTTTGGTAATACAGATTTACTTTTTTCTTCTGCTTTCCCATCGATTATTTGCTGTTCCATTGGTTGCACTGATGAATTGGCGATAGATAAAATAGTAGAGGTAGATGATGAAACAGATAAAGAAGATACTGAAGAGGTATATGGTTTATTAAATTTATTAGTGATGCTGATTAATTCTTGTGGTGATGATGGTATTTGTGTATTATTTTCAATTTCTTCTGCTTCTCCTTCTCCTTCTCCTTCCCCTTTTCCTTTATCTTTTCCTTCTCCTTGTTCTTCTTCTTCTTCTGGTTGCAGCTTTTTAAAGGCAAACCTTCGATTACTTATACTCCCTGTACTTGTGCTTTTTGTTGGCACTACCACATCGAGTAATTCTTGTTCCGCAATATTATTATCTTCCTTGAAAATGTGTGCGCTGCTCAACTATTGCAAAATAATCAACACCATTTTCATTCAGACAACAAAACTAAAAACCATACCTTGGGACGATCAACAAGTATAGCAGATATACGATGCTCAGACAAAAACTGTGCATCTTCTTCCTCAAAAAATGAAGAATTTGTATTTTCAAAATTCAAATCAAGTTGACCAAATTTCTTTTGCGGTCCATGGTATGCATCTTCATCATCTGTTTGACCATAATAATGATCTAACTCTTCTTCTTGTTCTTGTAATAATATTTCAATACTAACAGGAGACCTTGGGTCTAAATAATCATCAATAGTTCTTCGACTGTTATTATTATTTGTTGGTAACTGAATTAAACCCTGTTTATTATTGCCCCTGAAATTAAAACAGCAACACATTTTATTGACATTTTCTTCTTCTTCATCATCTGGGAGGTATATATCCGAGCGTTTTGGTGGAAAGCATGTTTCAAATACATTCATAGCTCAATTTTTTTTTAAATAAAGAAGAACAAAGAAAGGCTTTCGTTGTCGTTCTCTCTATCTCCCATACTCAGTTTACGAGAATTTTTAATGAAAGATGTAACACTGAAAAAAATCATTCGTTTCCGACATGATTGTGTGACCCATATCATTAGGTATGGCATGGTAAATCATTAGTCGGCATTATGTGTTTCAAAGTCCAAGTAAATCGTACATCTTTCACTTGAACAGTAAGGTCATGGTATTAACACTATAGCATGCTTTATTTTGTCTGTTTTTAATCAAAATATATACTCTTTGATCTTAAATGTTGGCACAACCATTCAAGCTATTTTTTATAGGAAAATATCTTGCACTCATACCCATACTTGTAGTTAAGAATTTGAAAAAAAAAAAATGCTTCTCCAAAAGGTCTATGTAAACGAATGAAGTACAATTACAAACGATAAAATATATTCTTACTTACGTTTTATAGAGGATAGTTTGAAAAATGCATCACTTCGAGGTTCAAATGCCTTATACTTTGAGGTCAATAACTTAGTTTGCAGCTTGTTTATTAAGAATTCTATCACTTATATTGGATTTGATGCCTTCAACTAATTTGTTTTGTTTTTCTTCAACACACAAATAAGATGCACTCACAGATCATAAATCCAAAACTAAAGCACTCTAATAGATTCCACTATCTACTGATTTTTATTATCAACATCAGCAATTAACCGCTGTCATATGATATATATTTAATTTGAGTAAGCAAAGATTTACAATGTTCTGTTCCTAGAGAACGTGTAAATCACAGATTTCAACAAGAACAAGTACTAGGGTAAAAACGGAAGTTTCCAATTTACTTAGTACACAACAACGCATAATTGTGTTTACTAGATACTGCTTACTGTGTAGATTTCAGCTTAGATTAGTATTTATTGCGATTGTATTTTTCATCATTCTCAATAAAAGTGTGCAGTAAACTATGACAGGCGCATTTGATGATGATTTCGTGACACTCAGATACAGTAGCTTTTAAAAATTGCCATTTAAAACTGTTACGTCAAACATGTGCATCTACTATAATTAGAATGTGAAAGTTACTAGGTTCAAAATTCTTTGAGATAAGGGATTTGTTGTCATGCAGGTTTTCCATAATGGCCACAGATGACTTTTAGAAGGTCTTCAATTTTTTCGCTCAATATTGAGTCGAATTACGTCAAATTTTCAAAGAGAATGTACCTCCCTTTTATAGACCATAAATGTCTATCCAAAAATATAAAATAAAGAATAAAAACTTTTATCCGTATATAGATGCACTAGCTCGACAATGATCAAAAATAATCCAAATTAATTGAAAAAATTGAGCACCAAGATTAAGGTGTTAGTCTTTTTGCAGGCATAAGATACATCCTATTGAAGGCTACTCTTTATTTTTTGCTTCACCAAAATATATTGATTTTTCACCATGATAATTAAACTAATAGTTCACATTACAGCATGAAACTTGTGAAAATAGAATCCCAAAAACTAATTTGACAATACGTATCTTAGTTTTTTGCAAAAATGTTAAGAATTAAAGTTTTAAATATTTTCAAGCTGAAAATGGCAAGTTTTGCTTTTAAGATTGTGATTCGATCCTTCAAAAACAATTGTTAGTTAATAAAATTAAGATATACTGTTTTTATATTCATTGTTTTGTTAAATGAAGCTTTATAATTTACTTTCAAGCTAATATTTGATTTTATAAAAACTTTCAAAAATATTGAAAACACTTAATACAGAATAGTTGAGAAAAGTACATATTTCACTTCTCCGTTAATACAGCAATTCCACGGGGAGGCTAAAATAATAGCAATTTTGTAAATTGACACTAGAAGTACCTACCACTGCAACGGGAGGCCATTTGGATTTATGTTCAGCAAAAACTAATGCACTTACTAACCTTAGTAGGTAAAGATAGCAAGTAATCAGCTTGTGGTTCCCACTTACCAAATGCACAATAATTCATGGACGCTGAAACTTGTTGGTGAGTTAATTTAGCAGGCATAGTATTAAACAATTATTAAGTCTTGGCTTACTTGTATTAATCTCCATAATAATAGAGATTGCATTTTAATTGCTTGTAATAAATAGAAGTGTGCAGCAAACTATAAGCGCACTTTGGCCACTATGGCCTCCTGAATATTTCCAGAGCACAAGAATATGCTCAAATGAGACCGTCAATAAGCTCCTGAGGTTATCGATGCGCTTATATGGGGGTATCTGAGATATTTACTGGAAAGTTAATTAATGAAAAGTTAAAAAACAGTATTTTCAAATATAAATTCATTTTGCTTGTTTAGCTACAAGCTTTTTTAGTGTGAAGCATCATTGTGTACATCAAGTATTTCGAAAAATATGCGTACAACACACATACCTGACAGTGTAATTACCATCATGAAAACTTGCTATGTCAATATCTATATCAAGGTCCCACATCCAATGTTCCAGGCTATAGCCATGTTCTCCAAGTTGATCCACATCACGTCTAATGGTAATGCTAGTTGCTAATACATCAAACTGATAAATTGCATACAGACGACATGAAATGGACGGGGTATTGTAAATTGTAAGTATTACAGTAGCCTTTGTTGCTACAATGTACTGAAATTAAGCCTTTGTCATTAGATTTTTTTCTTTACGGAACATTTTTTAATAATAATAAAAAAAACGGTTTTTTATATACTTTTTTTTATTGTAGAAGCTAAATAGTTACACTCTATAATCTATACTTGCTTTTTATTATTTAACAAAAAAAGAATACATTCACTCTACAAATTTTATTTAGTTTGGTTAAAGTTATAGTCTAATATTTGCAGAGCTTTATCAGCGCTGTATATACTTAGAAGAAGATACACTCCATATGCTACAATGGATTTTGTATTTTTTTTTTGTAGTTACCTGCTTGAATTTTCATAGCTTTCAAACTTCAATGTCAAAAACTTGTTCTCTTTTCTATAATTAACCTTATATTAACCACTTTTTATATATACCATAAACGATGTTAAATAGATACAAGTTAGTTATGTTATGCTACTTATCTAGAATTATTTTATGTCTCACAAAAGCTTCAAAAATATGTAAAATTTACTGCTTTTTCTTAGAAACAGAGTCTCACTTTTCATCCCTGATTTACTTTTTTTTCTCACAAAATAGCATCAAGAAAAAATTATATGCTGATTTACCTGAGATGTTCAATTCTGATCCAAAAACAAGTATCCAAAAATACCCTATTTTTTGCAGTTGGTATAACGTTTTCATTTCTAATGTTTCAGATTTCACGCGTATTTTACTAGTAAAAATCAAAAACTTTGAGCTTTCATATCTCCACAAAAAATTAAACTATACTAACACTTTTAGATAATAAAAGTTACTTGTTTTGAAGCTCTTTATAACATATTTAAGTATAAAAAAGTTTTGAGCACTTTTTTTTTTTTTTTCCTTTTTTGACATTTTTGTAGTAGATTTCAAAATACTTATCAAAAAGAGCAGCAGCAGTTTTTCTTTTATCTTATGGGGCTTAGTAAACTCTGTCAGTTCCATTTTAGGTTTTTTAAAAATATTAACTTTTCGTCGAGATATCCTCAAAAATATGTAAAAAAAAAGGAATATCCTCGATTTTGCTCCCCGAAAAGACGAGTACACCCATGTTTCAAATTTTGGATTTGAAAAAAAAATGACAAAAATCCTGTTTTCTCCATGAAAAATGTAGCCAAAAAGCTCGTCTATAGCTTAATTGATAGATAATTTTTTTACGCATTATTTTAAATGCTTAAATTTGAAACATGCTTATAAAACGTGGTTTGCATATTCAAAAAACCTTTGAAATTTTAATTTCATTTTATGCAGAATTTAATGTGAAACATTTGTCCAAATTTTATTTGGTCAAATGCAAAATTTTAAGCTGTACAAAAACTATTTAATACGCTTTATTAACTTATTTTACAGTTCACGAAATATTGAACGATTTTGTTTTTTGAATCATTTTTGGATCATTTTTGGATCAATTTGTCAAATCAATTTTTAAACTCAGTCGGTATAGCTTTTAAGCTGTAATGTGTACTTTTTATTGATTATCTCAATGAAAAATCAATATTTTTTGATGAAACAAAAATGGTACAGTAGTTCTTAAAAAAATCTACCTTGTGACTGCAAAAGAATTTTAACTTTTCGGACTCAATTTTTTTCAATCAATTTTAGATCAGTTGAGTCAATAATGAGCCAGCGCGCCTATATTTTACTATTAACTACTCAGTTTTCGAACATATATCAATTGCTTGTGGAGGAGAGGTACATGCATGTTAAATACTTGATATGATTAGACCCGATATTGGCTGAAAAAATTTAAAAACTATCTGAAAACTACTTTTTACGACTGCAAAATAACCCCTATCTCGCCGAATTTTAACCCAAAAAAACTGCCACTCTAATATAAACATTGCTGTAGTTATGCACTACATTTATCTTTAATATCAGCTTTTATGAGTCATTGTGTATTCGGTAAACTTGAACAATAGGTTGGTTGCCTGTTATTTTTACCCACTATGGTTGGTAAACTCACCAGCTCTGGCCGAATATAGACTCAAATAAGCTTCTATTGCAGTGGTAGGTACTTTTAGTGTCGGTTCATAGAATAAAAATTATTTTAGCCTCCCTGGATTGCTATAGGAATGGGAAAATACAAAAGCGCGCTTTTTTCACTCATTTCGTGTGCAGTGCTTTTGATATTCTTTAAAATTTTTTATAAAGCCAAATAATAGCTCGAAGTTGAATTTTGCAGACCATTCTCAAAAGGTTTAAACTTCGAATCAGCGTACTTGCATTATACTGCTCTTTTGGAAGATAAATTTCAGCAAATTTGACAAAGTTAAATACATCGTTCAACAATGACATACAATAAAATTTGGATGTGTCTGCATAAGGGTCTTGCAGCAAAAAGGGGTTAATTTTATAAAAAAAGCTTAAAAGAGATACTGTTTAAATCCTTTATTACATTATGGATCATCCACAATAAAATGCTATTTCCACTTCTCTATTTATACTATTTGGTTATTTATACTATTTGGCAGTAGTTTTATCAACTGTCATTTATTCCGTAATTTTGAATATGTCGGTTTTTTGCCTATTATTTATGTTAAATATCAACTCAATTTCATATTAAATCTGACATCCAAATGGAATTGAAACAGTATAAATACTTTTAGAAACCAGGACCTGATGGCTCCTGGCTTCCTTTTTAACTTAATAATAAAGACCCTACGTTCTCCGTGATATAATCACTTGTAGTCTTCTTTATTTTATTGTATTGGAAATA
>JAEPRC010000953.1:0-15182 GCA_016758945.1 Mucor plumbeus
TATTGAGATTTTACATGATTTTGCACGCGAAATACTAATAATTGTAAGGGTGTATAAATTTCGCATATTTATGCCACATTTGTGGCGAAAAAATGTGCAGCTGCTGCACATTCATGCCACATATGTGACTATTTTCTGCATATTCATGTTTTTCAAAAATTCAGGGAGGAAAAACATGGTGAATTTTGCCACATTCTCGCCACATATGTGCAGCTACTGCACATTTTTTCGCCACTTTTTATCTATTTCTCGCACAAATGTGCGGAAAAAACCAGAAATCGCACATTATTTTCGCCGTGGTGTGTGTATATCTTCCTCCGTATTCATTTGAACTGAATCCAATCGAGCAGTTTTGGTCTGTTGTGAAGAGCAAACTTAAGAGAGAAAAACTTTTGCAGAAGGAAACTTTCACTTCAAGAATTTCGGACTCATGTAATAGCGCTCTTTATAGTGCTTTACAAGGTTTTTGTCGTTACTCTGCTTCAAAGTGGAAAGTGTGTCTCGTCGAGAAGAACCCATTATAATGAATGGCACACATTATGCCAAAAATCTGTGCCATCAATAAAATTTTATTGTGTCAATCTGGAAGTGGATTAGTGTGCCATATTGAATTTTATTTGTGTGCCAAAACTAAAAAATTTCTGTTCCACTTTTTTTTTAGAGTGTGCCAATTAAATTGAGAAAGAGTGTATGTTAGAATACTTTTTACAACGTTGCCCTAAATATTGCACCAGAAAACCTCTTCAAAGAACAAATTTACTACATATCAGGCTCGAATTACGGGACCTGAATTATTAAACTCCGTTTTATGCGGACTGTACCTTAAAGTACCAAAAAAACTACCACAAAATTTATTTTTTAGTTGATAACTCTTGCAATTTTAAAGCAATCTTAAAGAGTAATATTTCAAAACTAATATATAAACGCGGAAAATAAGTCTAGCAAAAATTCCAATTAAACACATACATTATGTATGAAGCTATTTCCATTAAAAGCGTACAAAAACGCAACTTAAATGGACTGTAAATCGAGATAGCAACCGTTTAAGCACATAGTTTATAAGTCAAAAATGATTCTTTCGCTTAGTTTTATTATATTTTATTATAAAACGGATTTCGAAAAAATCATGAATTTCTCCTTGTATACCCTCGTCCAAAATTTGACTTTTTCGAAAAAACTAATAACTCTATGAAAAATAGAGCTAGAGTGACAAATAATGCCTCAAATAATAACTATTTGTTTGCAATATTTGTCTGTAACACTAACTTTAAAATTTTACTATAAAAGTATTTTCAAAATCCTTAAAAACCGATTTTTAAGTTTTTGCTTTTTTTACAAAATTTTTGGTGATACATGCTTTCAATAAATATACCAGTAGATACAAAATTAAATTTTATGTTGAGGTTACTTAATAAAGTTAGCCAGGTTACTATATATGTTGGCTGGCAATTTTGCATTTTAAAATTTCAGGATCATTTTTATCCAATTTTTTCATCATCAGAAAACTTTGGATTTAAACTGCCGCCACACCTGAGATTTTATGAAAGTTCAAAGAAAATTCGCCGAAGTTATTATTTTTTTGCAACGCAATAGTATGTAGGGGTTGTTTAAATTAGAAAATATAGTACTGTAGTTGCAAAAGGAACAACTTATCGTTGTAAATTGAAGCAGAGTAGTAAAATAGTTTTGTTCAATCCAAATACTTTAATTGAATTTACAAAAGTTTCTTGTATATTTATGAGGGATAAGGAATTACATTATTGATTAAATCCAAGGAGGACAAATTCTTTGAACATCACGTTATTTGTGGTTTTTATCATTTTAATAATGAAATATGCTGCATGGCAACGATGAATTTCATTAAATTCACACAATAACGTTTTTTACCTCTCTCAAATATTAGATTAAATACAAATTTACTACAATCCAAAAGAAAATTAACATTTTCCCAAATTGTTAATGTGTATGTGGAATATACTATGGATGATAGGATATTCACGGAAAAAAAATATAAAACAATAGAAAGTCAACTAGATAATTGTAGGTTTTTATTATCAAGTTAACCGAAATATATTAAACTGAGGAACTCTCCTTTGATAGGCAAATATTCCTCTTTATATAGTTTTCTATGGATAAATGTTCTAATACTAGTGTCGCTTGGAATCTCTATAGATTATTAATGATACACCAGATCAAGTCAGTTAGCATCTTCTTTATTGTTCTAAAAGCTATCTCAGATAGCTAGTCGTATACTAAAATATGATCTTAGTCTAATATAGAGTAATCATTTACTTTATCCGAATATTAATTGGTCTTTTACTATAAACTGTCAAGATCTTATATTTCGGTGAAATAGTTTATTTTAGCTTTGAATTAGCATATCCTATTTATGGTATAAGTCTATTCAAATCTGCGGTGCTATAACTTTAACATCAGATGAAATGGAGATCAAAAGTGGATATATTCCACAGTGTATATGTATTATAATGAAACATACTTTGCCACGCCTTTTTATAAACATAATTGCTTCCATATGTATAACAGCGGCAAACACTTTATAACAATTACATGTTACGCGAATTAATTTTAATAGTTAGACTTTATTAATAGATAAAATTGCATTGAAAACAAAAGCGATAATAGTAATGTTATAATTGTAACAAATTATATCCATTCTGTAAGTACAATATGTCAAAGGGACAAAAAAAAGGACAAAAAAAGGGACAAAAAAAGGGACAAATGTATAAGGCAAGCTTTAATTGAGTGAGATGTCTGCTACGTGCATAATAGACAATTTATTTTTTGGCTTCGTGATATGAAGTTGTATTTAGACATACAGATATACAGTCAAACCTCGATATAAGGTCCTTTAATATAACGGAAATCTCGATATAAAGGAGGTTTTTGTATCATGGATTAAGGATGTGGTGTGATTATCTAAGATGCCTTTATTCCTTTCTTAAAATTGAAGTTGATCTGTGTTTTCAATTTGACTTAAGGGAGGTCCTCGATATAAGGGACTTTTTGAAAGAAACCACGGGCGCCCTTAAATTAAGATTCAACTGTACTCGTTTATTTTTGATTCCAGGCGAGGGTATTCTTTGGTTAACATTTTTGAGGATGTCTTCACAAAAAACCGGTATCTTAAAAATAACTGAATTACATTTAAAAAAGCTCAACGAACAACGAGTTCTATGACATGAAAGTGCAATAAGTTCCGCTTAATGTAACAAATCATTTGAAATCTATGACAAAAATTCAATGATCTATAAGAGTTATGAATTACCGAATTACCAGTTGCCAATTTAAACATATATTAAACCATGACGTTTGACATGCAAATTATACAATGCTGAATTCCATGAGTCTACCAACATTCTACTATTAAATTATAGAAGCATAGTTCCGTTATATTCATACAAAACATATACGTTCATTCTAATTATGTTATTGCTCCCATTTAATACATTCATCCGATTAGTATATAAATCCTCTCTATTATAAGCTTATAATAAAGCGGTACTTTTTCCTTTGAATATTTTTATACGTTTACCTTTTGATAAATCAGTCAAAAAAAAAAAAAAGTAATAAAAAGAGTGCCTAGAATTTCCTAATACTAAAATATGTTATAAAGCGCTACAAACAAGTGAAATTTATTATTAGGGATTTTTAGTATAGCATAATTTTCTTGAAATATAAAAGCTCACAGTTTTAATTTTTAGCAGCGAAATAAGCGCAAAAATTTGAAACATTAGTACTGAAATGATATATCAACTACTGAAAATAGGATACGCTTGGGTATTTGCTTTTAGATTAAGGTCGATTCTCTTAAGCACATTGGCATACAATTTTTTCTTCAAAAAAGCTGAACAGGGCTAAAAAGTAGGAGCTCTGTTTAGGAAAAAAGTAGCAAATTTTAGCTCTCGATAACAACCCAATACAAAGCAAAATTTTGCCAATAAGCATTATTTATTCTATAGATAACTTATACGGATTTTCAAAATTAAAATGTAAGCAAAAATTAAAAAATATATAAATGAATTAATAGCAAATAAGGATGGATATAGAGAATGGAAAAGAAAAGGCTAGTACATTGCTATTACAATAATTTCAAATAAATACTCTTGATGATCATATCAAAAAACTACCTTTGTATCTTCCGTAATTTAATTGTAATTTTCTCATGAACATTAACTATTAGAATGTGGTAATATTAGTCAATTGTTTATGTTTTTTGCTCCGTGTAAAGTGCTGTCAGTAAAACCGACTCAAGAGGTAGACACAAGGAAACTTTGTACAAGCAAATTATATAACGATGAAGCTAATGAAAAGACGAGTAATTTAAGTAGAAGATATAAACTTCAATAATAAAAGAGAATAAGAGAAACAAATAGGAAAGATAGAGAGCTACAAGAGTGAGAAAAGAGCATCATCATTAATCATTTGAAGGATGTTGAGTCGAATGCTGGACAACACAGTTGCAGCAAGAAAAGGGGTTTGGTGAAAAACTAATCGAAAGTAAGCCATCCATATATTAGCCATGGCGATGATGATGATCATATAGAAAGAAGCCTTAGACTAAAGGTTACATCGGATATTGTAACAATTCATTGTGTGGACAGCTTCCGTAATATCAGTATAAATTCTCATAAAACTTGGTTTAAATAACTCTTTTGGCCATATCAACATCAAAAATAGTCTATTCATTAACTGCTGTATTAAATGTGAAACTATGCTGTACATAAAATTAAAAATGCCCGGATACTTTTTGTGGGGAGTAGTATAGCATTAGGATTAAATTTGAATATTTTGTTTTGCAAGTTTAAAATGGTATACAATTCCAATACTTAAATCCATTTAATCGCAAAAAAAAAATACGATCAGAAATATCAGGTGCCAATGCCCACATTATTAACTGTTTTATTTACTTTCTTGTGGTTCAATATGAATTAATGCATATGCTATTTCGTTTAACGTATATTTTGAACCTCTTAAATCTTTTCGCATTCCCTAATCCATCTTCTTCTTCGTGTCATGGTTTCATTATTCTGCTCTCCATCATCAAAGTCAACAGGCTCAATTTGTGGGATTGAAATTTTCCAATTATCATCACTATAAATCCATCCATCCTCGTCTGGTTTTACTGCAATTTCAATTTCCAGATATGTATCAACCCATGGGCCTTTTGTATCCAACATCCATTCACTTGTTTCTTTCCATTGGTAGCCTTTTGGTGCAGGTATTTCTGTTATGATTGGCATATAAACCGATCCTGTGAAATCAGACCAGGGAGATCTTTCATCTCCTACCATTTCATGCAAATACCCACGTCTTGGCCACCAACGTTGATTCTCAAATACAGAAATTTCTTGCAATTGATCTTGATTTTCCAATCTTTTTTCTAAATCAACATACCATTCCAAAAGAGCCATTGAATTCTTCTTTCCGAATTGGACCATGTATGGTTTGATTTCACCAATGACATATTTGGCAAATCTTGTATTGATACCATAGATTAATAAACCAAAGGATATAAAGATAAACTTTATAGGTACTACGTAAAGCACTAATGATATCAAGATACTTAAAATTATTATCAGTTGCATGATTCGCAGTGTTTTTTCCTCGGATGTCCAATTAAACTGATTTGCCTGCGACATAATCCAATCGTACATATCACTGAACTCACCCATTGTATTTTGAATATTTTGTAAATTTTTTAAATACTCCGGAGATTCATCTGAGGCAGGCTGAAGCAATGTCGAGAGGTTAAATGGAAACAAGTTGGGCGTGTCATGTTGAGTACGTTTATTGGATATATCTTCTACGGGCTTTTTATCAGTTGTTCCTCCTAGTATTTTCTGCTTAACCTTATCTTTCCTATCAATCTTTTCCGATGCTCTTCTTTTGGGATAGCTGGATAAAATAAAATAGAATACGATGGCTTGAGGTGCAAGGAAAATCATTTTGGGATATAAACCTATGATATCATATGTATAAATAAATGACACATTAACTCCGAATATACAAACATACAAACTATACAATAAATGATCAATGACACCAATGTATCAACCCTGTTTTCCCAACTTAACAACAGCAAAAGCTCATCTCTAAATGCAAACACAGGACCGCATCGTGACACAAATCGAGTGAAGTTTTTAGCTGTAATTTGAGGATTTAAAGGCGCTTGTTGAGCTAAATATGCATTCACAGGCACTTGCTCGGTAGTAGCAGCTTCCGCTAAGATATTATGAAGTTTATCTGATGTTATAATGGCTTTTACATGCTCAAACGTCGATTGATATATATTTTTATTGTCCACTTTGACATGTTTTGAAGTGGTGGATGATGTGCTCGAAGATGTAGATGATCGGCGAGCAGTATTAGGTGATTTTTGAGATAGTTGGCGCAAGTAGCTTTCTGCTCGTGAATTAGACTTTTTGTCTGTGTCATCTAAAAATCCTTGTGTAATAGCACGGGAGCATTTTGGTGCTGAAGTTTGACATTTTCGGTGACAATTGTAGCCGCATTCTTTATTGTGAGGGGGGGGGGGAGGGTTTTTTTTAATTTTACTTCATTTTAAAATTACTGTAATAATATATGATATACCTTTGCATTGATACCCTTGTTTTCTTACACCCCATAATAACTGTTTGCAAGTGTCACAATACGTTAGATGCGTATATGTCTTTTCTTCGAACAAATGGCTCATATCCTTTCTAATGAATATTTATATGAAAGAAGTGAAAACAATTGAATTGAAACACTGCTTTACTTTAAATATGTCATTTATCATAGTCACAATGCTCATTGTTGCATGAAAGAATGTGCAATTGAACTTAACAAGATAGCTTATAAGTAAAATAGAATTATATTCATATTGATTTAAACATACAAATTTTCAAATTTTGACCTTTTTAAGTGATTTGAATAATACGAAAATTTTAATATATTAATTTATCAATAGGTTGTCAATTTATCTACATGTAAATAAGCTTCTTTTAGCTTTCATAATTGTTCGTGCCTCCATTCCCGAATTGGATAACATGCTTCTGTCTTGTAACAGATTGATGTTGCACTAAAAATTAAATTTATTTCATCGTAACCCCCTTTTTTTTTGCGTCTTCTCTCGCTTTCTCTTTTCTTTTTTTCTTTGTCTTCTTTTTCGAATTTTTGAGTAAATGTCTGATAAGTCGATTGCAAGGAAACCATCTGTCAATAAAAGAAAATCTTTATTGTCAGAGTTGGGTATAAAAGCTGGCAATGAGGCACCTATCTCTACGACAGCAACAACAAAGACAACAACCTCCCCCCCTTCAACTCTTGGCAGAAAGACGTCTATTAATAACAAACCATCTTCGCCTTCTGTATCGAGAACCCGGACCTTAACTTCGAGTCCAAGTCCGCCTACAACGACCAGAAAGAAAGTAGTACCCTCTTCCATTAAGGTTGATCGTACAACCAATGTAAATGGTGCCGCAAATTCACCTACTTCACCTAACCCAAAACGTAGATCATCAATTGTACCAACAACTTCAAATAACAGAGCATCCATGTCACCACTTGCTCGTAGAGCATCTGTCAATGTCAGTAATTCATCATCCGGTTCACCTGTTGGAAATAAAAGATTGTCTACTCCAGTTGGTTTGGAATCACTAGCAGAAGTACAAACTATAAAAGAACAAGTAAGAGGTTATCAGTATCATACGACATTTATTGACTGAAAATAAATGCTTTTAGCTCATCGAAAAAGACAAAGAGATCCAAGCGTTAAAAGAAAGTGAATCGAAATTAAAAATTCAGGTACGAAATCAATATATATTATTTGTTGTCATGGCAACTAAATTTCCCTGAATGATTAGAGTCAAACAAATATCTCAGAACTTGAATCTCAATTGCAAGCACTTAAAGATGAAATAAAGATGGTAATTTTATGTATGCTATAGCGTCTTGATATGTACTTATTGACGAATCTTTGTAGAATGCTGAAAAAAAGAATAATGATGGTGGCCATGATCGAATTGTACGTTTATTGGATTCAATTTTAAACTGATTTGTAAAATACTAATAGCATTAATATTACACAGAAGGAAACAGAGGATAAACTCGGGAAATTGCATAAATTAGAAATAGATCAACTGTTGGAGAATCAAGAAAGAAAGCTGGAATCTGAATTAATTGCTCTCAAAGCAGAATTAAGCCAAGAGTACGATGAAAAGATCCAGAAATTGCAAACTGAGTTTAACCAGCAACAAGATACGTTAAAGAGAGATCATGAGTTGTCATTACTGGTAAAATTGAACCTTTATGCATTAGTACTATTTCTAAATTATTGCCTCCTGAATTTTATATGTATTTACCAAGAGTAGGCTCAAAAGGATGATTTTACCAAGGAATTGAATAATGAAAAAGAGCTGCATAAAATTCATAAAAAAGAACAAGAATCTATTGTATTTAATTTGAAGCAACAAATTCGAGATATGCAAGAAACTCAAACAAACAGTTATTTGAGAAAAGTTCAAAATGAACTTGAATCCACTACAACTGCTTTGGAAGATTTTAAGCGCCAATCTCAACATACTACTGAAGCACTCGAGAAAAGATACAGAGAAGAGATTAGACAATTGCAAAATGGAAGTGATGATACTGCACAGGCGTGGCTAGAAAAAACTAGATGCACCCAACAAGAACTGGATCAACTGCATGATCAAATACAGAGTAAAGATCAAGTTCATGCGCAAACTCTTGATACACTTAAGCAAGCGCATGCTCAAGAAATAGACCAGTTGAGCGAAACATGTGAGAATAAAGAGGCTCAAATTGAGGAACAGTCAACCCAAATTGAGGATTTGCTTTACCAAGTGGAAACTTTGCAAAATTCACTGGAAGCAGCAACCGTCAGATTAGAGCATACTGCAAAATCTACTCCGACTTCATCAAGTAACAAAGATGATATCAACAATTCAACCACACCACATGATCCTATCAGAAATGTTCACGAAGAATGTTTAAATCGCTTAGATACTAAGCAAAAGGAACTTGAAGACTTGAAATCAAGATTAGCAGAAATTAAGGAGACTCATGAAACACAAATGAATCGAATGGCTCAAGAAAAAGCTAATGCTTTACAAGAACTAAGAAAAAAAGTATCTAGTTTGGAGCAAAAATTAGCTGCTAACACACCACCTAGCTCT
Source organism: Mucor plumbeus (assembly GCA_016758945.1). Lineage (NCBI taxonomy): Eukaryota > Fungi > Mucoromycota > Mucoromycetes > Mucorales > Mucoraceae > Mucor > Mucor plumbeus. Next base: position 9,198 of record JAEPRC010000953.1, read on the forward strand.
CCTACACGACCTAATAGTAGTGTAATAGTAGGTAAGGAAGTATTGAATGAGGAGCGTCTAATTCGAATTGCAGAGCAACATCGAAAAGAGCTGAAAACAATGCACGAACAGTATCAAATGGTAGTGGATACTAAAGACCGTGAGCTGGAAGATTACGCATATCGGGTTAAAGCTTTAGTAGCAGCAAAACAAAAAGATATCGAAAAGTTACAGATTGAAACTAACAACACCATTGACAAATACGAACGAGATATTGAAGGATACGAGGTGAGTTTCTTACATGGTGATTTTATGGCAAATGTGTGTATGGTTGAGGGGTATATTTTATTATTATTATAATTCATCAAAGAAGAAGCATAGTAATATCTTATTTTTGGTTTTGGGATTTGTTGTTATAATAGTATTATTCTTTAATGATATGATTTAAATTTGAATAATCCAATATTTACGATATATTCTTCTTTTTCTATATACCAACAAAATCCAAAATATAAACATAGGCTAAAATTGTCGAATACGAAAAGAATTCAATCAAATTACAAGACAGAGTAACTCACTGGGAAACAATCTCTACCAATAATGATGCGCTTGTACAGGATATGAAGAGAGGTTGTACAGCACATGTAGATGAAAATGCTCAGCTCATAAGGTATTATATATTCAAATTAATTTCAACAATTATTCTAACAATTTCATTAGACTTGTAAATCAATTGCAATCTGAAATCCATCGTGCATAATTTGAAATCTAATAAAATCCTATGTGAAAATGATAAATCTATGCGGTGATGAACACATATAGATGCTGTCTTTATAAAGTATGATCAAAATGGAAAATGACATACAAGATTTTAGTAACTTACCAACCAAAAAAAGTGAATAGCTAAATTGTATATATGTATATTTTGCAAACAATTAGGGCTCTCAACATCATAATTTTATACATAAGGTTCCCTAGACATATAGTCAAATTATAAAGAAAAGGGATATTCAGTCGGCTGTAAAAAATTTGCATATATATAAATAGCTCTTAAAGGGCAACATGAGATTTTCAAGTTTCTGTATATTAATAGGCTGCTACACAAAACATATAAAAATCTGTCTTCTCAGTCAAAAAAGTTGAAAAGACAAATACCAATGAATAGCGTCTTGTAAACCAGTTATGTAGTAAAAAATGTGCCACATTAGATATAGTGCCGATAGCATATATCATATTTACATGCTTCTATATTAATTTCATTTTAAGCCTGCTTTTTTTGAAAACATTTTCAGCAAAGTAGTTTGAATGGATTTTTTTTCTTATATTAAACTCAAACATATACAGTATACTCGACAGTCGTAAAATTACATAATATTCCAAAAAACAGTACTCGATTAGACATGTTCATAACTTTAGCCTTATTTAAGCACTCCAGAAAATGGAACAGTAAAAGTAAATATCGTTTTATATCAAAGTTTCCAATCTTAAAATAGAAATGTGCCCTCTTTTCAGTGATTAACCTTATGCATACTAAACAGCTTTTAGGATATACCTCATACGCTGCTAAATAAAGTATGAATTCGACGCATTATGCTATATATTCCTAAGTCTGTTTTATATCCCATGAAAAACTTAAAAAGAGATAAAACCATTGCTTTTTTTCTTAAAAAAATAGGACCAATTTTTCGCTCTCGCTTAGCTTTTTTTCTTTGACGAAATTAAATCCAAAAAAAAAAAATTTGCTAATGTATCTGAAATGTCCAACTTTAATCCGAAAACGCATATCCAAAAATATTCTATCTCTAACAGATGGCTTGACTTTTTTTAATGCTATTGTTTCAGATTTTTATTGGTATTTCACTACTAAAAACTAAAAACTTCGAGCCTTCATATCTTTGTAAATAACTAAGCTACACAGACAACTTGTAATAAAAAAAAATTACTTGCTTTGGAGCACTCTATAACTTATTCAAGTATAAGAAAATATTGAGTACTTTTTTTACATTTTTGTAGTACGTTATATTTCGAAATATTCGTCAAATTGACCAGCAATTACTTTTTATTCATGTCATAGACCTTGTTGATATCTACTGGATACATTTTAGCCCTTTTTAAAATATTTATTTTTTATGAAGGGTACAATTAAAAGAATGAGTAATTAATTAGTTCTTCAATTGTACAATAAAAACAAGATAACGTTTATTCAGATACAGAGTATGGTCTTTTATAATAATTTTACAGTAAAATGAGAAATAAAGGTTTTAAAAAGATACAGTTTAAATCCTTCTTTTCTAAAAATATGGATAACAAGCAATAAGCCTATATTTCTACTCTATTTATATTATTTGTAGTTTTATTATGTCTGGCAGTTCGTATTGTAATTGTCAGTAATCTATCTGAATTAGGAATTACGAAATTACCAATCTAGAGCATTTGTTAAACCATGATGTTTGTAATAATTTACACTAAATAGCAGTAAAGTATTTGCATGAATTGTTTCATTGAGCTAGCCATATAAAAACTCAAGTAGAAACAGATATTAAAACTTCAATGAAAATATCTATTTATTCTTATATATTAGTTTAATAATTTACTCAAATAAATCAATTAAAACACAATTTTCAATATTTCTTAATACTGCTTGTCCAATATTAATCCACACTTAATACATAGTAAGTATTGCCAAAAGCAATATCGAAAAATACATTAGTTACGCCAACGTCCACCATAAAGTACTTCTTTCTAGTAGCCAAATTATTTCAAGAACATAGTACTGTTTTTCCCACAGCTTATTATAGTAATTTGGAAGATCATAAACCTTTGGATTTGTAATTCTTATTGGGAATAGGAGAACTAATTAATTTATGACAACATTATTAATTTGCTCCTAATATAAAGAATGACGAATGATTCTAGAGTGAGGGATATATTTGATATATGTCAGATATATATAATATGCAGGAATCAAAAATATGCTATGTTATGATAGTATATAAATATTGATATAATGAATAGTTATAATACATAAAATTTGTATTTAAATAGGACAAATTATTGATATTAAATAAAGATTCTCTTCAGTTTTTGTGTGTGATTCAATTTATCCAGTTCCTTTATTAAATTATATATTTTTTCTTGCCCTTATATTCTATCTCCAGACCTTGCGCAATTCAAGTACATCTTGCAATGTTTATCATGCAGATTAGACAATGCTACATTCTATGAGTCTATTAACATGCTTCTTTTTGAATAATAACTGCAGTCGAATTACATACTAAAAGCTTGATAATCATAAAATAACTTAATTTACAAGTACTGTATCACTCACAGAGTTCATGCCACTTGGAATATTAAAGTGCAGCAATAATAAAAAGATACTCAAAGTGAACACAATAACAAACGCATGCGAAAATACAAAATACTTTTGAACCAATACATGTCGTGTGAGCGATAGCACCCTTGATCACAGTGCAATCAATTACACAAATGACATATATACCAAGAAGTATTTTACCGAATTCAATAAATAATAATATCAAAGATATTAGGTTTAATCAACTATTCCCCTGTGTCATAGTTACACTACCAATGAATAAGATTTCAAGCACACATTAGAATTCATACCTTAAAATCAAGGTTACCTAAATAGATATAGCCAATAGCTCCCAAAAGGCCCACATTGTCGCACTTGACATATAACCCTTTATGGTCGATGCTTCGTATGATTTATCCTTTCAATATGATATCAGTAACAACTACTCAAAATTAGAAGATTACTCCATTCAAGTCTGATGGTATACAAGTTCTCTAAATCACTATAAACACCCTCATACTTTTTCAATTATATTTAATCTTCAGAAATCTTTTGTAATAAAACTTTAGCTGATTATAATTGTATTTCTACCGCTTTTATTTTTATATTTTTTTATTTTAGTAAACAACTTCGTTATTTACTGTAACAACAATAGCGTGATTCCATTTTATTTATGCAATATCCATAAGTTCATTCTTTTGGTAAATTGATTAGTTCGTCCGTGATATAAGGTTTTTATAGTGAGCTTCTTGATTTGCAAAATTAAAGCTGTCTTCTAATGTCTGTTTTTAACACATTTGTTAATGATCCACATAGAACTATTCTTATTTTCGCCTATGTGTTTCTTTGGTTTATTTTATGGTTTTACTTGTTTTTTATTTTTATAATTCAGTTTATTTTATTGTATGTTACGTTACTCATACTTTTTATGTTTATGATTAAATCTATGTCATCTCTATTTGAATATTAGAGTATAGTCTTATCTGAGATGGAATTTGATTTTTTATGTGTGAAAATAGTGTCTTAGTTCAGCATTGATTTAGTATTGAGTTTCTGAGATACAATTAAGTGAGGTACTAAACTATTAGATTGTACGATTCAAACAATTTATGCTTTATTCATGCAAAACACCTTGCCTCATTTTATATGTAAATTCTTAAAAAATTATTCCAAAATCCCTTGTAGATTTACTGTATATGCTTGTGCATGACTAACTGTAAGGTGTAAGCGATATATCTTATTTTTATTTTCTTATTCATTTTAAAAAAATGTGCATGGATTTCATTAAAACTAACACTTTTTGTAATTAATTTATAGTTTGACAAGCTTCTACTTTTTTTTAAAAAGCAGTTTATGTCATGATGAACTCTACCATTTGCGCATAATTGGACACTGTTAGTATTCTATGAACGTTAGTAGTTCAATTAAACTATTTATTCGTTAGATAAGTTAACTAACGTAACACTTATATCAAGTACATAGTACGTCTTACACAGTGTTATATATTATAAAAGAGCTTTTATTGATATAAATTTATGAAATAAAACCAAAGCATTTTGAGTGCTATTTTTTCCAGTTTTTAATATTTTGGATACATTTTTAATATTCATGAGCACATTTTTTATTATTTATATGTACATTTTTGTGCTCATTTTGGGACATTTTTTCTGCAAAATATACGCTCATTTAAGTCTATGGATGTGCTCGCTTGAGTACATCCTCGGCTTTATCCGAACGATGAAAACATCCATTTGTTCCAAAAAATGTGCTCATATGAGTGTATCTATGCTCTCAAAAACTCACCCGGGAGGCCATAGTGCCTAAATTCCTCAAAACCATAAATCTTTTTTTCGGAACGAATATATGCATTGTATTATAACATGGTAATGTTTATTTCATCAAGCAAATAGCCAGCTATTTGTTTGATAAACCTTATTTATATTGACGATGTAACTATAACACAAGGGATTAGTTGACTAAAAAGATTGTTATCTTTATTATTGCTATTTATTGAGTTGGGTAGAATACTATTGGTATATACCGTATATACAGTATGTCATTTGCGTAATTGATTGCACTGTAATTAAAAGCGCTATCATTTACACGACATGTATTAGTTTAAATTTTTTTTCACATGCAGTATGTTTATTGTTGTGCTCATTCTGAGTATTTGTTTCTTATTGTTCACTTTCATATTTTAAATGACATGAACTCTGTAAGTGATACTTGGAAATTGGGTTATTTTATGATTATCAAGCTTTTAAAATTCAAGTCCACTGCAGTATGTGTGCTTTAAAACTCGTATCAACTCATTCAAATTATTAAATGAATATTTCTTGATAACAAGTATTTTTCGTTGCTTTATTTTCTTGCAGCAGAGAAACAATTGTAAAAAATAGACTTTAGATGGTTTTCGGATTTTTGCCAAATATTAGGCATTAGGTAAATTATTCTTACAGTTTATAAATAAAAATACAATTTAAAAAGTCAATAATGTATCAGCTTTTCCAACTGTATATAAAAACTAAAAGAAGTCTGACGTTTATTAAGATATAAAAGTATGGGTCTTTTATATCAGTTCATTATTTACTACTGAGAATATAACTATAGAGCCAATAGATCAATATGATAAGTATTTATCCATATTGATTTAACAAATCAGGAAAACAATATGTTGAGTGCTTTTCCTAGTT
>JAEPRC010000954.1:0-15154 GCA_016758945.1 Mucor plumbeus
TAGTATTTAAGGGTTCCATGGCTGTTATTAATATATTAAAAGAAAATAGAATGTCTGCAGAAAAAAATAAGCAAGGTTTGCAAATTTGAGAGAATTTATACTTCACACCTCGATGGGGGAACTCGGTTCGTAGAAGCAAAATACATCAGAATCTATGGTCAGTAAAATTTTCACAATGCCTTTTAAGTAAAATTTTGAGAAAAAGTTGTAAGTTAGTTTTTAGATTGCAACTGTTTTGGATCCAGTTTTTTGTGATTTTAGTGCAATTCATGGATTTTTTCAGGCTCAAAATAATGACTTAAAGAATTATTGATAGCGAATTCAATGTTTTTAGCATATAATCTTACTTGATGCTTAAATTACAATAATGTTCCTTAATTTGTGGTAGGTACTTCAAAAAAAAAAAAAAAAAAAAAAAAAACCAGACTTATCATTAAATCAAAAGTATTTTGCATCAATTACTTAAAAAAAAAGCAGTTTGATTTGGAGATATAATATGTACAAGTAAACGATTACAAAATGTTTATTAATTTATAATTGAATGCAAATAAAAAAGTAATGTTTGTAGAAAGATAGCGTGCGTAAGAAGCGACTTGCTTAAAGACGACGACCACGACGACCACCCTTTCTACGGGTAGAATCAGTGGGAATGGGAGTAACATCCTCAATACGACCAATTCTCATACCAGCACGGGCAAGAGCACGGAGGGCAGCTTGTCCACCAGGACCGGGAGTCTTGGTACCGGTACCACCAGTAGCTCTGAGCTTAATGTGAAGAGCGTTGATACCGAGTTCCTTACACTTGGCAGCAACTTGTTGAGCAGCCAACATAGCGGCATAAGGAGAAGACTCATCACGATCAGCCTTAACTTGCATACCACCTAAAATCAAAAAACACAAAAGGTACACAGGGAGGGGGATGTGTATAAGTCAATACGATGAACATATAAACACACGCCGCTCAAACTTTCATCATTTTTAAGAGATGGAAAGTGGCGTCCTTTATATAAATTATAACACTTACCAGTAACACGAGAGATAGTTTCACGACCAGAAAGATCAGTAATGTGAACGAAGGTATCGTTGAAGGAGGCAAAAATGTGGGCAACACCGAAAACGAGCTCACCTTCACGAACTTGAGGACCGAGAGTAACCTTCTCAACGACCTTGGGGGCAACCTTCTTGTTGGACTAAAATTTAAATGTAATGTTAATACAAATTGATGGATTAAATAAAGATGGATGGATGGATGGATGATTTTAATAGTTTATAACTTACCATATTTATTTATGGATGAAGACAAAGAGAGAGTATATAAATTTTGGGTTGATGGTTTTCTTAAATATGGATTTCTGAATCCTCAGGCCGGACTGATCACCATTTGGAATTGTTTTACCGCGAAAAGTCACTTAAAAAATCTCATATGACAAGGTTACAGCTATGATCTCGTATATAAATGTACGAATCTAGTATCTTCCAGGCATGTATAGCAAATGAGGAATACATCATCTATTCTGTCATGTATTTGTATCAAGCATCTCTAAAGGAAGTTTGAAATAATTTGTCAAATCATGTATATTTTCAAATTTGGACGACATTTGGATGTTCATATTGATGTCGTTTCCCTTTTTTTTTTTATAACACTAACTCTAGTTTACAAACTGTCAATAGAAAAATTAAAAATGAATGCAAAAAAGCTCTAAATTATACAGATATTTTAAATTGTGCATAAAACGAGTTATGTATACACGAAAAAAAAAAAAAAGTAAAAATGCAAGACCTAATTTAATTACAAATTTCGATCTGTAAATTTTTTTTTATAAATTGAAATGTTAGCAATTTTTCTTTTAAACATTAAATTAGACAATAAAGACATTAGATATCAAATACTACGACATAATAAATAACAATGATATAATAATTTGCCAAATTTACAGGCCAAATGCAAAATAACAAATGCTTATATTATATATATATAAATATGTATTGTATTATTAGTAAATCAGAAAATTAAGGGGACAAACAAAGATAAAAGGAGACAGGGAATACGAAGAAACTAAATGTAATGATATACTAAATAATTTGGTAGACCCCACACTTCATATCCTAATGACTTCGCCATCTTTGCCAAGCCTTCGGTTTCTACTTGATGTTGGAAAGGAAATGGAGGAAATATAGCACCATCTCTATGTACTCTTGCTCTAACTAATGTACAGGTGCCACCGACTGCATCTAAGGGTACAGCATGAAATAAATCTGTATTGCCATTTTCAAATCGCATATCGATCATTAATTTTCTATGAGTGATTAATTCAGGATAACCTAAAATATATAATATTCAACGTCAAGTTTAAATTTTAAATCTCTAAAAACACAAAACTAACCTTCTACCAATACTTGATCAGCTGGAAGTGTTTTTTGGAATTCCCAACTTTCGGCTGTCTCTTGCCAATTATTCTTGTCGTATCCACCTTCTTCGTTGTAAGAGTGCCAAAAACAATTGGGTACGAGCATATCTTTATCCATGCCAATCAGCTCTTCTAGTAATGTTTCCGGATACTCAGTAACATCTCCATCTAACCAAAGCACCCACTCATGTTTTTCATTAAGAGCCGCTGAAAGTAATGTATTTCGACTTTTAGCCATGATATTTCTTCGTTTAACTTGAACTTCAAAAGCATGTCGATCTTCGTTGGATGCCAACTCGAACTTGAAATCTTTTTGGAAAATAGATATACTGTGAAATCGCTTCCATAATTCTGCTTTTGATTCAAATTCTGCTCTTTCTTTTAATTTTTCAATAGTTCCATCAGTTGAGTCAGATACCAAAAAGCCCAGAGAAATAAGAGAATGAGGATAAGTTAATTTGTTTACATTATCAAAGAAACGATCAATAAATTGTACAGATTGCTTGAAAGGCGTAAGAATTAAAACATGTCCAGTATGATTGCTCTTTATTTCAGCTTGTCCATTGTCGTTATTCATATTTATATATGAATATTGAGCATCTTGTATTGTTGAAGTCTGTTCTAGTGGGTTTGACAAGTTGCATTCATTTGAGTTCCACTGTACTGAAGGTATTGAAGAGCTGTTAAAAAGCCAATATAATAGAAAACAACTAGCCAAAGCTATTGAGGCAAGTTGGACTCTAGAGCCAAATAACATAATTTAAGGTAAAAAAGAAAGAAAGACAAAACTAGTCTATTTGTAAAATAAAAAAATATATATATATATACTAATATCGCACCAAGACAAACGCTGTGAAACCCAACGACTGATTGGTATAAATCAAATGCTGCAATATTTGGGGATCAGTTGCTTTTTTTTTTATTATTATTATTGTGATTATTATATGGATGTATTTTTATGAAGCAGATGTATAAAAGTAAATCTGTTCCCAAAGAGGCAAATAATCGCGAAGAACACCTATAAAAAAATAACCATTTAAACATGTATTTTAGTGTAAAAAAGGGCCAAAATCTTACCTGCTGCCATGGATATAATAGGCTTTGATTCGGTGCGATTGCAGAATCTTTCCAAACGAGGACGAGTAATTTTAAGGTAAAATGCACCTCTCATGACATTTAAAAGCATCAACTTTAATCTTCTATTGAATTCCTGCTTCTCTAAAGTCATCATATGATTGCGACCGTTGTTAACTGATTCATAACCCTTTCTAACTGCAATTTGAGATATAATTTCAATCAAAAATGATACAAACCAAGGTCTCCATGACTTTTTACCCCAACGCAAAATTGATAAAACTAGATATATATATATATATATATATATATATACATATAAATAAAATAAAAAAAAAAAGGGTCAAACAACCATGATAAAACTACAATAATATCCCTTAAATTTTTACCGTAAGCCAATGGTCTTAAAATATAAAGCAATTCACCCAATTTTGAGATATTCTTTTGAATCTGAACCATTTGTTCGGGTTTACGAAGTTTCTCGGGTGTCAAAACCTTGGATAACAAATATTCTGTTACATCTGTATGCGCATTCTTGTTTCTAAGTCCATTATTAAGATCAATTGAACTTGATAAAGAAGGTACTGTAACACCTGTTCTTTGCCCAACCCACCCATCATCTTTGTTGGATGTGCTGTTTAAACCATTTGAAACCAAAGTTGCTGGATCAACATCTCTCTGCAAATGAGTTGGGTAAAGTGTCATACGTTGTCCAGTTGTTTGAAATAATGCCAATCTTAAAATAACCCTTTAAACTAAGTGTTAATAATATGAATAACACATATGAAGAAAAGCTTACTTTATAGCTTCTAAAGATGCGATTAATTGCCATTGCTTCTTTTTACCCAATTTCTTGAGAACTGCCATTTCCATCAAAACTTGAGTATAAGAAATTACAGATAATACAGTTGAAGCCGAGGCATTTAACTTTGACTTAGATGACCAAAAGTTAAGATATTTATTGAACGTAGATTCTTCTACAGGGCCTGTCTTGTTTTCCTCTGCGTGTGCTTGAGCAGCTCTTCTCAAAATTGAGTTGTGATATAGGCCTATAAGATTTAAAGCAGCATAAACTATATTATCTATTAGTATATGTATGGTAAAATTGGTTTGATTTATCTCTACTTTACGTGCTTGAGAAGCTAATTCAGCATCATGGAATCTACCTAATAAATAAATAAATTACAAATGAATATGTCGTGCTTATATATGTAATATAAAAATGTCTACCAGGCAAAATATATGTAAGGGATCTCAGGGATGATTCGATACTAGTAATTTGAGATGCATTCTTTAAAAGAAACTCTTCATATAAATTCAAATACTCCATAGTAATAAATGCAAAAACACAAAAAGAAAAAAAGCGTTGAAAAGTCAAAGAAAGAAAGGAAATGAGTGTGAAAATATTAAATATAATGTGTCAGCTTGATATTCAGGATTGGTCAATTGATTTGATACATTTATGTTGTCGGTGTATTGTTTTGTGTGTGTGGGGCAAATATTTAAGACTAGATTGTGTTTTATTGTAACGTTGTATATTTATAATGAAACTATGGATTTATCATGAATGTCTGTTATATAATAAATGAAATTATCCTCTATGCAAAAAAAAAAAAAAACACTTTTCTTTTTATAATTCACAAAAAAATGCATTGATTCATCGTTTTATGAAAAATTACATGGGGGTCAATATTTGTGTGTATTTGCGCAAATTATAACGATATAATTGCCTATAAAAAATGTATTCATACGCTTCTGCATAATACAAATAAAAGTTCAAGAAAAATTTCATACAACATTATAGAATTTTATCAATTAGAAACTCTTCAAGGGAATTTTATTACAAAATCGCATTTTTGCCCCCCCCCCCCTGAATTTTTATTATTTAAGCCGCAAACATTTTTTTGAAAGAAAGAATAGAAAATTTTTATTTAATAAATACAATTCTAAAATAAATAATCTTTTGTAATAAATATATATGAACAACAGCTATTTTCATTTTTATAAGAGAGATGGAACGAGAGAAAGAGAAAAAAGGAGAGAGATGCTTGTATGAAATATGAAGTAATAGTTTTTTTTTTTTTTTTTTTTTTTTTTTTTTTTTTTTTTTTTTTGCAATGAAAAAAAAAAAAATAATATAAATCGATTTTGATAATGATAGTGGGTGATCTTCTATAATCTAAGCTGTTGATTTTGTTTGTTGTGCTTCAGCCATCACAACAAATCGTTCCAATACTTTATTGAAACCAGCACGTCCAACGTCAGCATTTTGTTGAAATCTACGAAGTGAAAATTCTTCTAAAACACTTGACCAACCACTAACTAAGCTACCAGCTTTAATAGCTGCTTGTTGAGTAAATTGTGTTCTACGCATTGATTGAAATTAGTCAAAACAATACAAAATAAACCTAGTATTATACTTACTTTTGTAGATCTTCAGGATGTTCTTGATATACAATAGTCTCTTCACAGCTCAACAAGTTACATAATGTCAAGTTGATTGAGCGCATTGTCAATGTTTTCTTTTTAGGATCAATGATAGATATTTCTCTAACATATTGTGTAGAACTTGATCCTAAAATCTTTCTGATGATAGTGGGTATATTCTGGTTTACAGTGATTAATCTCTCAGTGGTCAAGATGCCAGTTTCAGGATCCACAGTACGATTAAGTACATCTACATGAGATACATGAGGGCAATTGGGATTTGGGTATTTTTGCCATTGAGCTGCAGACACTAAACTCCATTCGTAGTTATATTCGTGAGTTGACTTGAATAACTTCATATTTTTTTTTCTTTAATACAACAACAAAAAAGTTAGAGAAAGTGGAGAAAGCCGGAACGAAGAAAAAGGGATTCTACTACCCCTCATAATGTTTACTAAAACTAGGTCCTTTTTTTTTTTTTTTTTTTCTTCTTCTTTTTTTTTTCAGCCAATGACTAAAGATCTAATCTATATCATTTGGCTTTTTGGTTGAACATTTGAATAATTTAAAGGCGGCTTTTTATCAGCTCTATCTGAAATACTTTAATGAATAAGACACCACGTTACCCCGGATAATACAATTCTTCTTAAAAACAGTTACGGGTTTATATGTTTTACTTTACAGGTCATGGGCGGCTTCTTTTTATCATCTATAAGAAAAATGGCCAATCAATTATTGAATCAACGCATGTATAAATATCGCAAATAAAAATATAGCACTTCTTGTTTGAATTTAGAATCTTTTTTTTTTTTTTTTTATATTGTTGTTTTAACTCTTATAGTTAGTCAACCCTATATAATGAAAATACTCACATTACAAAACAGAATAGATTTGAAAGAATAAATTGAAGATAGTTTTGCCTTTAATCTTGTGTAACTGATAAAAAAAAGATGAATATAATTATTTTATTACTCTGGGTAGGTTGTTTCTTTGTATATACCGTTCATAGACTCATTCAAATGCAAATTGACTATATTAATCGACAGTTTTATCAAAGAAGCCCTGATAGTGTGGACGTATTTAATAGTAGAGCATCTTTTTGTTGTTGTTAAATAAGAATTCTCGAATCTTTTTTTTTTCCTGAAAATTTTTACGTGATACACAACTGTTATTGTTACACACATGTTATTGATAAACATGTGAATTATAAAAACTAAAAACGCTAGAAGTAAATTATACAAGTGTTGGCTAGTGCTTTTTTTTTATTATCTGTCAGAAAATATTTTGACAACATAATAGGGGAGGGCTAGATCAAGAAAGACTGAAAGCCTAGTCTAAATAAAGTACACAAATCTTTAATGCCTTAAATAATATGCAAGGGATTGCAGCATAGTTTGAGGTATATAGTTTAGATATATGCGGGCCGCATCGATGAACAAACACTTTAAAATGTGTCATTATGGCTACAAAACACATAAATTTTGGTACTTTTACTTTAAAAACAATGCCTGCTTATATATTTTGCATTATTTTTGTTGGGAAAAAATGCTGTTGATTATAAATACAAATATATGAATTTATCTTTCATTAGAATCCGCGTATATGCAGCGCATTTTTGTCCGTAAAATTGCATTCAAGAAAAGATCATTCAAAAGCTTTGTACTGCTAAACTAACCTAAAAATAGTGCAAGGATTCTAAAGTTATCAATGGACTGATTGTTTAATAACTAGTAGTAGGCGAGATGGCAAATTTGATAAAAAAAATGTGAAATGTACTGAATGTTTAACGTCGCAAAGCTACAAATAATTCGCTTGAAAGTTCACCAAAACAGCGTTTTTGATCATTTAAATGAGTCTCTTAACCTTGTAGTAATCTTTTGAATAATTATACACAGTATCTTGGAATCAAACACTCTACATATCAAAACGGATTTTGATATAGAGTTTTCAAAATTTTCAATCTTCAATACCGGAGGGCTAGTCCTCTTTTCTATCATTAATCTCACACAAAACACTTTTTTTACATACCCAAGACACTGCTAAATAGATATAATTTGGTCGCATTATGCCACCCATTCCTAACCTTATTCTATATCTCACAAAAGACTTAAATGTACGTAAAATTCACTGCTTTTTTCTTAAAAACTGAGTCTCACTTTTCATCCCTGGTTTACTTTTTTTTTTCTCACAAATTAGCACCAAAAAAAAATTATATGCCAATGTACCTGAGATGTCCAACTTTAATCCAAAAACAAGTATCCAAAAATATCCTATTTTTTGCAGTTGGTATAATTTTTTCAGTGCTAATGTTTCAGATTTTTACCTGCTAAAATCAAAAATTTGAGCCTTTTATATCTCTACAGAAAACTATGCTATGTTAACACTTTTTAATAATAAAACATACTTGGTTTGAAGCGTTTTGCAACATATCTAAGGAACAAAAAAATTCTAGGCACTTTTTTTGACATTTTTTGTGGCCGCTTTAAAAATATTTGTCCAATTGAGGTTTTTTTTTTTTTTTTTTTTTTTTTTTTAAAAAAAAAAAAAAAAAAAAAAAAAAAAAAAAAAAAAAAAAAAAAAAAAAAAAAAAAAAAAAAAAAAAAAAAAAAAAAAAAAAAAAAAAAAAAAAAAAAAAAAACAAATACTCACGCAAAATTAAGGGAATTATATATAAAATGTAACAAGTTGCATCAATTCATCAAAAAGAAATCAAAAATAAGGAAATGTTACTCGGTGCCACTTTGATCAATTTATTTGATACACAGTGTGAGTACAACATTTATCTTCTGAGTATATAAAACGCATCTGAAAATGATACAATATGATTAATAAAACTTGTTATTTTATGCCTTATTCACTTGCATAATAAATATCGTACACACATACATTTGATATTATTATTAATGATTCAAAGGAGAAAAGGGGATAGAGGAACCGAAAAAAGGAGGTAGTGAATGGGAGGGAGATCAGCATGATTTGTAAATGTTTCATTTTTTTTTAAAATTTTATATCCCAAATTCTCGTTTAGTATGTAGAGTGTTAGGAACAGAGTAGAATTATGTGTTATATATCTTAGATTTGTGTGTATATACTACTACAAACCACTTCTACTATATACTATTTCCTCCCATCTCCCTCTCTTTCCGCAAATACACATCACCACTATTTGCAATCCCAAAATAAGAGATGCAGATCGTGATGAAGGATATAAAAGGGAGAGTAAAAGAATATCCGAATTACTGATTTATTGGAATCCAAATTAGCGCACAAATTATCTATGCTAAAAAAATTAATGCTATTAAATCACCCCAGTGTAAACAAATACACCTTTTTTTTTTTTGAAAAATCCGTTGTGACACATCTAAACATTAGCATAAGCGTTTTTCCTCAAATACGCAGTTTTAGAATCAACAAAAAATATCAGCATAACCATGACATGATATAGAATTTTTCATAAATTGTTATTTGTATTTGACGATACGAAAATTGATAGGAAAAATTGTTTGTATTTCTCTTTTCTAAACTAAATTAGCAAATTTTGGGATATTGGCATCTCGTTTTCAAAATCAGAATAATAAACAATTGAGTAACACATGCACACACACACACACACACACACACAATCACATTAATGGTACAAAGAATTAATAATTTATTTTACAAAAAAAAGAAATCTAGTTGTGTTCCTCAAAGACATCAACACCCCAGAAGTTGTAAGGATCAACCAATCTCTTGGCTTCAGTAGCCTTAACAACTTGGTTCAAAGTTTCAAAATCGTCATCCTTGAGTTCAACAGTCTTAAAGTTAGATTCAATACGAGAAGGAGTGACACTCTTGGGGATAACAGAGTATCCACGCTTAAGACCCCAAGAAATGAGGATTTGGGCAGGAGAAACATTATACTTTTCAGCAATCTTGACAACGTTTTCATCCTTGAACAAAGGAGAATTAGTACTACCGAGAGGAGAATAAGCAGTAACTATTATAAAAAAGAATTAGCATTATGTCGTGTATTACAAGAGAATAACAAATATTTACCAAGAATTCCGTGATCCTTACAGTACTTTACCAAATCATCTTGAGGCAAGAAAGGATGTAATTCAACTTGATTGGCAGCAGGAACAATCTTTTGAGTTTTGGCAAGCTTTTCGAGCTTGTTAATGTTAAAGTTACTGACACCAATGGCATGAGCCTTGCTCTTATCGAGCTTTTCCATGGCCTATATTTCATTTCGTTATCAGTATGGAACAGCACCAATATTTTAATTATATTACACAATAATTATTCTCCTCTACTTACAGCATATGTCTCGGTGAAATCAGTTTCATCAAAGAGAGTCTTGCCATCCTTATCCTTAGGAGCGTTGTCTTCTCCAGGTTGGAAAGCGACAGGCCAGTGCATTAAGTACAAGTCAACATATTCCAAACCGAGATTTTCGAGAGACTTTTGGAGGGCCTTCTCAACATCTTCTGGACGATGGAAAGTATTCCATAACTTTGTAGTGATGAAGAGTTCTTCACGAGGAACACCAGAATCCTTGATAGCCTTACCGACTTCCTTTTCGTTGCCATCTATTACAATTTTGTCAATATTCATGCATTTTAAAATGAAAAACGCCACAAAAATACTTACAAATATAAGCAGCGTCAATGTGTTTGTATCTATATTTGTACAAAACATGTCAGAAAATGCCATCATAACTACCACATTAATAAAAATAATAAAAATACTTACCCAGTCTTAAGAGCAGCAAGAACAGCTTCATAGACTTCAGAGGGCTTACTTTGCCATGTACCAAGACCCAATGCAGGGATGGTCTTGCCAGTGTTACTAATAGTTCAATTGTTTAATATAATCAGGTAGAACACACACACAAAAAAAAAAAAAAAAAAAAAAAAGGAAAATTAAAAAACTTACAGAGTGAGAACAGAAGTATTGGACATGTTAAAATTAATATGAAATAATGATAAAGAATCTCAACATTTGGTAACCTCTTTAATGCCCTTTTATACCTTGCCGTTGAACGTCACAATGCCTTATATTATTAATCAGGTAAGCAGACTTCTTTTCCTAAAGATAAACGTAATTGACATGCAACATCACAAACACGAACACAAAAAAAGAGTCTCCGCGAGATTTGTCAACTCAAAAAAGCTTAAAATTACTCAATTTGGCCCGGTCTGTCGGGAAAAAACTAGTTTTAGTTCCATTTTTACTCATTTAGTGCATAACTTGGGTTGGAACAATCGAGAAAGAAAGAAAAGGTTTACGTAAATGCTAAAATGAAATTGTATCGTCATTTACACTACTAGCAAATTGATTGCAATGAGTATGAAACATATGGTTATACCAACATTTTTTGATCGATCTCAAAATTATATTTTGCAATATCAGATATTAATCGCGTAATGCTGTAGAGAATTGGTATATTTTACGTTCGTGTTTATTTCTCCTCTTTTTCAAATATCTTTTTGAATTAACATCCACAATAATTTTCATTCAAATGTACCCCACTTGTCACGCAAACATTTTTGAATCAAAAATATCACACACTGCATACTATCTCTGTTTTGAGGCCTATTGGATTTGTACATACATTAATACTAATATGCAATGCCAAATCCTCTTGTATATCTATATTATACAACACCATTGGAGCCTTTGTAACCTAAAGAAAAATCATTATATACTGCTTCCATCCCGGTTTGTTTTTATTTTACACTATCTTGAAATGCCATAAAACCCGTGACAGATAGTGTATCAGATTACAATTGACCTTCAGGTATAATTTTTTTAAAGTACCTTAAATGCACAGACTTGTGAAATTTAATTATATTGCCATCATTTATTGCATAAAATCATGCCAAAATTAAACGTATACAGAATAAACTGCTAAGCAAGTTCTGAAATTAAGCATATTTTCCCTTGGCTCTTAATACTTAAATATGACCTCAAAGTTGGCCACAGTTCATGCATATTTATTGTTAGTGAGCTTTGAGAAATTAAGAAAAAGTGTATATAGGAATACAATAAAAAAAATCATTTTATATTCACATGGTAGTGAGAAACAAGCCCTCTTTCATACATTTTTTCTCGTAAAATAAAATAGAATTTCCAAGCAGAATTTAAGATGAAAGTTTCTTTAATTTGATTTAAAAATCCAAAACATTTGGACATTTTTTGTTTTACTTAGCAACAGCTCATAATCCAGAATGGCTTTTTTCAAAGAAAACTTCTCACGCAAATATATACTATATTATATGTCATATTTATTAATTAATTAATCATACTTTTTGCAAAACGAGTCGTTAATTTTCATAAATTAACTTTAACCGCCTAATATAAATCATCATCTAAAGACTATTATACAATATACAGAGGTCACTAAACAGATAGTTTGGTCATAAATAAATTTGAAAAAAGGAAGAAATGAAGCGTTCTGTTACTATGAATTTTCCAACAAATCAATGAATGCTGCAAAAACTAATTTGGAATACAGTTACATTTTTAATGTATATTTTGAAACTTTTAGTCCAGTTGGATCACTATTCATTTGGTTTACGAGCATTTCCCCAGTTGTTTTATTTTATTTTATTTTATTTTATTTTATTTTATTTTATTTTATTTTATTTTATTTTATTTTATTTTATTTTATTTTATTTTATTTTATTTTATTTTATTTTATTTTATTTTATTTAAGCAAAAAAAAATGAATGGTTTCATTTTAAAATCTGTGCTTTAATCCTTCAAAAACAACTGTTAGCTAACGAAATCAGAATATATTGCTTATATGTTCATTGATCACCAAATGCAACTTTAATATTCAATTTTAATCCATTACTCGAATATGTAAAGAATTTCTAAGAATACTGGAAACACTCCTCACAAAATGGATTTAGAAAATTCCTTCATTTTCAGAGTAACTTGGGAAAGCTAAAGGAATTAAAAATTGGTGAGTCAACACTAGACATTAGACGTACTACATATCACTACGGTGGGAGCTCATTTGGACCTATATTTGTCGAGAACAGATTGGCTTACTAACCTTAGTTGGTGCAATTAATAGCAAGTTATCAACCTACTATCCAAACTTACCGGGTGCACAATGACTCATGGAAGCTGATATTTGAGATGCATATAGTATTTGCAGTAAATAACAAAGTTGTTTACTAAAATAAAAAAAGTGTTTAAAAATAAAAGCAGTAGGAATACAATTATAATTAGCTAAAGTTTTAATTACAAAAGATTTCTGAAGATTAAAAATAATTGAAAAGGTATTAGGGTATTTATAGTGATTTAGAGAACTTGTATACCATCAGACTTGAATGGAGCAATCTTCTGGTTTTGAGTTATTGCTATTGATATAATACTTTAAGGAATAAATCATGTAAAGCAACGACCACAAAGGGTTGTATGTCAAGTATGACAATATGGGCCTTTTGGGAATTATTGACTATAGCCATATATCTCTTTAGACAACCTTGTTTTTTAATAGGTAACTTTTATATACTTGAAATCGTATTTATATTGGTAGTGCAACTATGACGACACAAGGGAGTGTAGTTAATTAAATTAATATCTTTGTTATTGTTATTTATAATATTGAATTGGATAAAATACTTCTTGGTATATATGTCATTTGTGTAATCAATTGCACTGTGATCAAGAGTGCTATAATTCATATGGACATATATTGGTTAAAAAGTATTTTGTATTGTTCGTATGCGTTTGCTGTTGTGTTCATTTTGAATGTCTGTTTATTATTGCTGCACTTTAATATTTGAAGTAGCATAAACTCTGTGAGTGATACATGCAAATTGTGTTATTTTATGATTATCAAGCTTTTATTATGTAATTCCACTGCATTAAAGCTTTAACAGAAATATATTATGGTCAGACTGAGAAACATTTAACCATATATATCCGCTGAGGAGAATTAGACTGACAATATAGGTATTAAGCATGCATGTGCTGTTTATTCTCCCAATAAGCAGAAGAAACATTTGGCCGTCGTAGTAATATATACTGTACATAATGATATGAATAACTTTTCTGCATCCAATTTTTAGTTCAATTTGCAAGTATATTCACCATTTGCCGAGAAATTATAGTAATGTTTAGCGGAATCTCTGAACATTAAATTTAAGTAAAGTGCAAATACATGCTCTTTTTAAAGAGCATCGATGGTGTGCTTGTGGCCACATCAAATTTGAAGCTTCAAAAATTTGGAAACATTGAATACACTGAATTGCCACAAGATTTAAGATAAATATTGTTGCAAGAAAAAATGTATAATTTAATAAAGGAACTGAATAAATTAAATCACACACAAAAACTAAAGAACTTTATTATAAGATGGAAAGCATCTCTTTTATATCCAAACTTCTTTAATTAAGACTAATCTAAATAAGTACATATTTATATATCCAATCAAACCTATGTGATACCATAATTCCATATTGCACGATATTAACTGAGCCTTATAACATATTACACAGCAATACAGAACATGTCCTACTTAACTGTGCCATAATCTTAACCAGGGTAACTACACAGAACTGTGGATGCAACATACACATATCTTTCGAAATATTTGACGTACATAATACATAATAATGCGTCATACCAAAAAAAAAAAAAAAAAAAAAAAAAAAAAAAAAAAAAGCTCGTAATTAACCTAGCAAAAGGAATTTATTAATACATTTGAAAATATATTTTCTAACTTTTCATTAATTGACTTTTCAGTCAATATCTGAGATGCTCTCATATGAGCGCATCGATGACCTCATGAGCCTATTGACAATCTCATTTCAACACAACCATATACTATGAGAGCACGCAGGAGGCCATAGTGAGTATGTTAGAACATATTTTATAACGTTGCCCTAAAGGCTGTACCAAAAAAATCCCTTCAAGGAGAGTAGATTTTGTTGTAAGAATTATTCTTAAAGTTACGACGATTTGCGATAATATCCTTAAAAAAGAGTACAATAAAAAGAATGTGTAATTAATCAGTTCTTCAACTGTACAATAAAAACAAGATCAGGTTTATTTAGATATAAAAGTATTGCCTTGTTTCAATGCTGCGCTTGTTGTTGTGCCTGGATTGTGATTTGATATTGTGGAATATATCCACTTTTGATCTCCATTTCATCTGATGTTAAAGTTATAGCACCGCAGATTTGAATAGACTTATACCATAAATAGGATATGCTAATTCAAAGCTAAAATAAACTATTTCACCG
>JAEPRC010000955.1:0-15154 GCA_016758945.1 Mucor plumbeus
GTATATACAAGAGAGAGAGAGAAAAAAAAAAAAAAAAAAAAAAAAAAAAAAAAAAAAAAAAAAAAAAAAAAACGAAAAGAAAAGAAAGAAAGAAAGAAAGAAAGAAATATCAGAGAGAATGTATAGATGTATATATATATATATATATATATCTATACGTATTTACAAGAACAATGCATGATCGCCACTAACTTCTTAAAAGGGCTATATTTAGCTTGTATGTAAAGATTTCATTAAAGACTGTAACTGTTTAATCATTCTGTTGTCATTCATTTTTTGTATAAAAATGTATCCATTTGAATTATATAGTAGTAATATTAGTATCATATTATATTAATAATTTTATATGTGTATATAAAGAGAAAGCTGATTAATTTTTAAAAGAAAAGAGGAAAAGATGTTAAGGGGATAAAAAGGAGAAGAATTATATAAATTTACGTATATACGATATATATATTTTAATTAGAAAGAACAGAGTAATTAGATTCATTTGATAATGTAAGGTCATCAACATCTTCATCTTCATCTTCATCTAATACAGGAGGCCCTATAAAAGAGATATTAAATATTTTAATTTCATGTCATTATAATAACAAAAACTCACCATCCATGTGTTTCTCTAAATCTACAATTGCATTAGGTGCGCCATCCATATAGTTTACACTATTTCGATTACTGCGACCATGCTCTTCCCTTAATCGAAGTGTTGTTTTGCGGCTTAAACCTTCAAATTGATGATTATCTACAATGACTTCTTCAACTTGTTCAACTGATTCACGAGGTGCTTCAATTTGAATTTTAGTTTGTGGTTCTTGTTGTAATTCCTCTACTTGTTCATCTTCAATTCTACGTGGTGCTGCGTCGCCATCTTTTGTAGTCCAGAAAATGTATTCAAATTCGCTCATAAACAAATTGAAAATAGTTGCGGGAATACCAAGTGTAGGAGAGAATACAATACTAACATTACGCATTGTCATCTTGTTGATATCAGAATGCTGAACTACTCGAATTAAATGAGCAGTTAATGCTCTTAATAATGTATAATTTGAAAGTGGAAGAACAGAAACCAATCTACCCAATTCATTGACTCGATCTTTACGATCTAATAAATCAATAACATGTAAAAAGTCCATACGATGTTCTCTTGTAAGTACACTTGTAGGTAATTCACGTAGCCACATTTTGAGTAAACCAGCAACAACATGTACATCATACTCTTCTTTAGCAGCTAATAAATTAACATCTCCTTCTTGATTAAATCTTTCACGTAAAGCTTTCATTGTAGAATTACTACCGCTGAGGCGATATAAGCCTTCTTCAAGTACAGCATTCATAGCATCTAAATATTCAATACAACGATAAACAACAGCAGGTAATTCATAACCTTCTGATACTCGAGAAATACGAACTGCTTCTTCTAATGAAACGCCAAATACTTGTTTTGCTGGTTTAGGAACTGGCATATCATCGTATTTATTTTTTTGACGATCACTTTGCTCATGAGAAGATCTTGACAAGAAACCACGAAGACCAGCAGTATTTGAGTTACTTGTAGTTGCAGAAGAAGATTGAGATGGCCTAGGTTGTCCTTCACGTTGTTGAGCCTGCTGTTCTTGGTCTTCACTGCTATTAAACAACATCTTTTTACCCCAAAATGTCATACGATGAGCTTTATTTCTAGCCTTCTTTTCAGCTGCTGCTGGTTCAGAAGAAGAAGAAGAAGAATTCTCCACTGCATGCACTTCATTTGGAATTCTGGAAATAATGGTGGGAGATACGGCACGACGGTAATTATGAAAGTTCAATTGATCTTCATTTTGTTGTTGTTGTTCGTTATTACTAACCAAATTACCCATTGAACTACGACGCATAATAGGAGGACGAGGAGCTTGTAATGTATTGCTGTTACTATTACCGTTGTTTCTTTGGTCTAGACTTGTACGCCCTGCTTCATAAGAAGACCATGTTGCAGGAGAAATATTGTTTTGATTATTAGAAGGTAAAGAAGATGAAATCATGGTAGTTGAATCATTTGTGCTTTCACTTGAAATCGAAGGTGTAGGGCGACCGTATCCACCAATACCAGAACTACTACTTATAGCCATACCAATGTTACCATCATCATGAACAGGCACAGAAGTTAATTTTTCCATATCTGCATTACCAACATGATCCATTTTCAAATGGCTAATTGGTGTAGCAGATATAGCTCTAATTTCACCCTTGGATAACTTTCTTGGTTTCTCATTCTTTTTCTTCTTTTGTAATAAAACTTCATCTTCAACAATACTAATATTTTGTAACAAAGCATGTACCCAAGTATCACGATCATCATCTGAATTTGCACATAAAATATGACGAACACTATGAGTAGAACCAACACGTTTTTGTTCTACAATCAAAAAGGCATGACGATAAACACTATTTGAATCCTCTTGAGCAGAAGGAGATGCACCATTCATTTGAGTACCGATTTGTGCATTTGTTAATCGAATAGAACCTAATTGAGTTCCTTCTTTCTATATTTCAGGGGTAAAAAAAAAAAAAAAAAAAAAAAAATTAGTCTTGTCAAATCTGTAATCACAAGGAGCATAAACTTACAGATTCATAGTATTCCAATACAGACTCATTTAATACGAAATAACGAGTTTTCCAACCACCAAAGTTTTTACCTCTTTTTGTTAAATAGCCTTCTTTTTGACCAGACAATTGATATATCTTAGTATCCATTACATTTGTACTGAGAAATTCGCATAAATCAGAAGCATCTTCTAATGGTAAAGAAACAATATGTTGTAAATATTGTTCCAAAGCGATTTTTCTTTGATCTACTTTGGTAGGTGCATTGTTTGAGAATAAAGCCTTGTCTGGTAATTTGCCAATTTTACTAGAGATGGTTCTATTACGTTGAGCTTTGAGCTGTTTTTGTGTAATTAGTAAAAAAAATATATATATATATATATAAATATATTCATCTATTATTTATCTATGTAAATTACCTTGGAATCAAGTGTCAAGAAATCAGAATATAATTTTTCAACTCTCCATTTTTCATCAAATTGATCATTATTATTATCATCCTTGTATGATCCAACAGATAAAATAAATGAAACAACTTCTCTTCCCTTGTCATTTGGCTTAATATTGGACCCAACTACCTTGATACAAACATTTGCCATGTTACCCATAAGAGGATTCTGTTGTTTAGTTGCTGTTGTTGATGAAGAAGATGCTGCAACGGTTGGTTGATCATCATCATCATAGCTTACTAAATCAGTACGAGATGAAGAATACACGGAATTACTATCACTTTTTCCACGACCATAAATAGAGTCTGAGTTATTGTTATTAGTTGGATTGTAGTTGTTATTAATTGTTGGACTAAATGGTGTGTTATTATTATTATTGTTGTTGTTGTTGTTGTTGTTGTTGTTATTATTAGTTGTAGTTGTAGTTGTATTATTATTGGTATTGATATTATTGCTAATATTAGTATTAGTTGTGGTAGTAAAATTATTGGTATTTGTTGATCTGAAAGATAAAGATGGTGGAACCACAGGAGGAGAAGCAGCACGCATTGTCGGATCATGTTCAAGAGCAGCTCTTGCAGGTGGCATCATTGAATCTCTTTGACGTGCATTTCTACGTACTTCTAAAGAAGAAGAAGATTTACTTGGAGAAGGTACAATAAAAGGTGAATGGTTTCTTGTTGTTGTATTAGGTAACGGAGCACTATCTTTACGTTGTTGTTGTTGGTATTTTGGCGTAGTAGGTGAATGAGGACCAGGAGCAGGAGAACCAGGAGAGGATCTACCATTTAAACTGGTATAATCATCAATATTATTACGAGCAGCGACAATATAAGACTCAGGTTCATGATCCATTGTTTTTCTAGTAGAATTATCCAAACCAAAATCTTCAGCTTTTTCTTTCAATGGACGATAAGGTGAACGTGGTGGTGGCATTGGGCTGACAGCAGAAGAAGCGAAAACTTCAATAGGCGATGGTGTAGTTTCACTATTGGGTGTAGATACATTATCTTCTTGTTCAGCTATTTCGCGAAGTGCTTGAGGTGAAATAAGTAAAGAAGTAACTCGCTGTTTTCTAGTAATTTCTTTTTCCAAACTATTTACTTGATCTTGAAGTCCATCTCTTTCTGCTGAAAGACGAACATTATCTTTCTGGAGATTTTGAATCATAACTCTTTGTTTTTCTATAATTTTCCAAAGCTGATCATTTTGAGAGCGTAAATGAGGTATTTCATCCTGACCATAATTGATAGAAGGCTGATGTTGTTGAGACATTTTTTCTTGTTGTTTAGAAAGAGTGGAAGGGGTGGGGGTGGGGATGAGGGTTTAGATTGAAGGGCGATAAAAAAGAAAGGGAGAGAGAGATATAGAAAGAAGATTTCTTTTTACTTAAATATATATATATATAAATTTTGCGCCTAATGGAGGAGATGAACAAAATTTATTATATGATATTTCAAGGGGATAATAATGATAAAAGGAGCTTTCAACTATATATAATTTATATATATATATATATATATATATATATAAAGAAAAGAAGAAGAGGGAGAAATGAGTGTATATAATAATATTATTTATAAAGAACCAAAGGGGAGGGGGGTTGTTATAGTTGTAATTAGCTGTAACACAAAACATAAAGAACAATGTAGTGCAAGAAAAAAGATCTTGTATGTCCCATGTATTACAAGTTTTATATTGCCATTTTAATTATATTCGGAAGTTTCGCTGCTGCAGTGGTGAAAGAAAGCGTTTTCAAAGTATTCAAATGTTTATAAGAAATAAATAAAAGTTCCTTTTTCTCTTTCTTTTACTTTATACAGAAAATATGAATGATATTGAACAAGATTGGACAGGTTCATTTAAGCAGAAATGTACTTCAGTTCCTGCTGCTATCATTACAACAAATCCACTATTGGAGATATCAGATACATCGAGATCAACAAAATTAAATTTACCAAGATCGAGTTCATTGGACAAATTATACTATTACAGCAATAATAAAAAAAACGATACGTTAAAAAGCTTGTTTCCACCTTCTGGATATGATGATACAGATTCAGATGAGGATGATTATGAAGCTCAAAATGTTCAACTATTACGATCATTCACTGTTGGATCAAAGGATATTATTCATCATAGAGAAATGTGGAAATTCTCAGCTTCAACAAATCCAAATGTAATGCATCCCGATACAACTCATGCAAGTAAAAAGCCGCCAGTTTTCGGCCATGAAATTCGTATTTCAAATGGACTTGGTACAATTCATGCAATTACTACAAGAGGTCCCATTATAGTAATTGGTACAAGTCATTACAATATCAAATCTTACAACATTAGAAATGCATCTGAAACATTATTTAATTCTTCATTGCCCATACCTTGTCCACAAGAAACAACATCTACAGACATTATACGTTCCATATGTTTTTCACCTGCTATGCATCCAAATGACGATAATCAAATCGTTTGGGCTGGTACAGAAAATGGATCTATTTTAGCAATGAATGTACAATCAAATGAAATTATTGTCAAAAGAATGGCAACTCATAGTCAGCCTATTACATTCATGCTTCGAAATCGAAATACAGAATTATGGACCATGGATGATGGTGGAACTTTAAATATTTGGTCAATTTTAAAAATTACAGCTGGTAATAGTAATAGTAGTAGTAACAGTAATAATAATAGTAGTAGTAGTAGTAGTAGTAGTAGCAGTGGTAGTCGTAGCAGCAGCAGCAGTAGTAGTAGTAGTAGTAATAGTAGTAGTGCTATAAATTTATCAGAAACTACTCCTGAAAGATTTCAAGTTACAACAAATGCAAAAACTACTATTTTAAGTCCAACTAAATCAAACATACTATGGTTATCATCGGGTAGATCAATAGATAGATTCGATAGATCAATACTTGTACCTGTAATAAAAATACCAACTGAACTCGGAGATATTACAAAATTGTTCACTATTCCGTTTCACCATAATCAAATATTTGCTGTACATGTGGATGGCCAAATTAGTGCTTGGGATGAAACTACATTTGAGAATTGTTTATGCTTTACTGTATCCATAGATAAATTGACAGCTGTGTTACCTGTTGGTACATTTTATCTATGGGCAGGCTTTAGTAATGGTATGGCGGCTATTTACGATACTCGAACTGAGCCTTGGATTGTAGTCAAAATCTGGAAGGCTCACAAAAATGCAATTACAAAATTTACGGTTGATGAATTTTCAGTTTTTGAAACAATGCCTGTTATTTCTGTAGACTCAGTGGGCCATATTGCAATTTGGGATGGATTATTAGCAGACCATTGGATAGGTAAATTTGTTCGTATCATAAAGAGACATTTGTTACGGAAAATAACCTTTTTTTTTAAAAAAAAAAATATACAGAAGAGCAAATAGTTACTCATTTAAGCGACTACTGCAGTTTCAGTCCACTTGAAACATTAATATGTTCTTGGAATATGGATGCAATTAAACCTGACGCTTTGACAGAATCAGATGTTAAAAAGGTTCATGAATGGTTAAACGGAATGTCAAACCCTGACATCATTATGGTGGGGATCCAAGAAATTGTAGACCTTAGTTCAAAAACCTTAACTGCGAGTAAGTAGAATGCTCCTGTTTTTTAATACATTTAACATTATTTATAGCATAAATACAAAAAAAAAAGAATCATTTTTATCGCTTAGCAAAAAGATTGAAACCATTGAAGAAGCAGATGAATTACTGACTCATAGATACATGTTATGGCACGATTATTTAATGTCAATCATTGACAATAATTTTGGAAAAAACACCTACAAAATCATTAAAACAGATCAAATGGTTGGATTGTTTAGTTGTATATTTGTAAAAGAATCAATCAAAAATCGTATACATCAATGTGATAGTAATGTAGTCAAAACTGGATTTCGTTTAATGAACAAGAGTCTACATGGAAACAAAGGTGGAATTGCAACAAGACTTGTCATTGATGATTCATCAATTTGCTTTATCAATTGCCACTTAGCTGCTGGTCAGTCAAATGTATTAACCCGCAACGTAGATGTGGATGGTATCCTTCATTCCGCTCGATTCCCACCTTTAGCACTAACTGAAAATAAACAACAAGCAGCATTTAAACTTGATTCTAATGGCACCAATATATTAGATCATGAAGTATGTTTCTTGAGCGGCGATCTGAATTATCGTATTGGTATAAAGCGGGATCAAGTACTAGCGTTATTAGCTGAAGGGAATAATAAATTTGAAGCATGGGAAACACTGCAACAAGAAGATCAATTAAAAAAGCAATTAGCGCTAAATCCAATGTTTCGCATGTTTGGCTTTAAAGAACCGCCTATTCTTTTTGACCCAACTTACAAATATGATCGAGGTACAGATTTTTACGACCGATCAGAAAAGAAACGTGCTCCTGCTTGGTGTGATCGTATTCTACATAGAGGACCGGCATCCATGAGCAATGCATTCTATCGTCGTCATGAATTGAAAGCGTCTGATCATCGTCCCATTAGCGCTGGTTTTACAATTCATGCAAAGACTGTCTGCCAGGATAAATTGGATCAAGTAAAGGCTCGCATTGAATTAGAGTGGCAACAAACTGTACTCAAGTACTTGCATGATAACAAAATTCGTTATGTCACTCATTACGATTTATGTGACGAAAAAGAAGCTATGGGGAGATTGGAAAAAGTAGATTGGGATGTTGAACGTGTAGTGATGGATTTGTACCGTGATAAGGGTTGTTATTACGTTTGAACCAAAAAATAGTTGCACAAATGTGTTCCTGAATTTTGTGTGATTGAATTACCGAATAATAACAATAAAAAAAAAACGAGTTGAATTGCTGTATTTAATTTATTCTTGTGAAACAAAACTTGGTCAATTTGTTGGTTAATTGAATAACCCTAATTTCATATATAGACTGTAGCGTGTGCTTTGCATTAATTACTGCACATTTTTACTACCATACGTTTATAAAGCTTTAAAGATTATTTACTAAAATGTTTCATATTCCTCGTGCTTGAAACATTGATAGTCGACCGAATTTAGGGTATTTGTGAACATGTATGAAATTTAAAAATACAATTTATTAAGCAATTTTGATACTATTCATAGTTTATTTTCTATATAAACTTTTAAGTTTTTAGCATATGTTCATTTATTTAGTTAAATGGACTTAAATTTGTACTGCATTTCTTTTAAATTAATGTGTGATCTAAATTTGATTCCTTGGTGTATTTATCATGTCTCTTGTGTAATGCTAATTCAAAACCAAATTTTAATATCAAATACAACTATACCTTGTTCCTTACGGCTTAAACAATTAATAAATATGCTCGTTTTTCTTCATGTTGCCCAAAATAAGTCAACAAATTCCAGGTTTACCGCTAATTTAGCAAAAATCAGCTGTTTAAAGCCACTTTTCGATGATTTTTGGCAGTTTCTAAAGCGCGGAACCACCTAGAACTATTGCTCACATCATATAACAGCATTTTCATGCTTTATCTCAATTTTTTTTTGTCACGAAAAATTGACTCATCTAAGGCTCTTCAATCCTTACAATACCTCATGAAAATTTAACAAATTTTGTTTTTCCAATTTTTCGCTCCAAAAACGAAAAAAATTTTAAAGTGTTTATAAATAAGCTCTAGTTAAAATTTTACAACGGATCGTGTCAAAGCATTTGCACAAGTTTTTTACTAGTAAGCTATTGATATTTTTGAGGTAATTGATTTTACACTTTTTTTTAATTTCTGAAAAAAATTCATCTTAAAAGTACAACAAAAATTATACCATCAGAGGTACGACTCAAAGTTGTATTAGAAAAGTGTTGGATCGCACGTAAAACTTATGTAATATTTCTGAAAGTTTTCAAAAAGGATTTTTTTTTTTTTCAAAATTGTCCTTTTTTTTTCTGGATGGCTCAAATTTTTTATATCGGACATTGAATAATCCAGGCCCAATATCTGTTTTTACACAACTGGTGTAAATCCCTGAAGGGTTGTTTCTCGTATTTAACAAGACAACAAACTATTTTCAAGTCAAATAAAATATTCAATAACTTTGGTAGTGTATATGAGCATTTTTTTGTTTTTTTTAGAAAAACATCCAAATCGGATATATGCATTTTTTTTTTTTTTTTTTTGAAAGTAGTCCGGATACCTACAAACTACGATAAAAAACTCTTCTCACCAATTGATTTGCAATATTCTGATAAGAAATTGCTATTGTCATGAACTTTTGAATAATGTACAATTTCTTGCAAAACTTAAGTTTAAGAAAGTGTATCCATTAAAATATTTTAATGAAAGAAAATCTTCCTTCTTACTGCTGCTGCTGCTGCTGCTGCTGGCCCTTATCTTCTTTTTGTTCATTCTTGTGACAAGTCTTCCTAATTTAGAGCCCGGTTTTACAACCTTCAAATTTTACAAGGCCCTCCCTCCATTCTTTTTTTCCTCTTCAAACTAGATACAACATCATGGCGCTCAGAACAGCATTATCCAGTCTTTCACATAGATTTACAGCACCTGCAGCACCCATGCAATGGATGCGTCAAATTTCCACTACTCAAGTGATTAGACAAGCCGAAGGTGGGGCCAAGGAGGAGGTATCAACCCCTGCCATGCCTCACATGTTGGCACAAGAACTTCGTGGACCCAACGAACTTTCTACATCACTTGATGCCTACTCTGGCAGATCCATCGGATCAGTTACAAACCCCAACACTGCTTACAGACGTTTGAGTTCCATCTTGTCACAAAATAATATTCGTAGAGAATTACGTGCTAATAGATATTACGAAAAGCCAAATGTCGCAAGGAGAAGAAAGAACATTGAACGTAATCGCAAATTGTTTGGTGCTATGATTGGAAAGAAGGTTGCACTTATTATGCAAATGAAGCAAAGGTAAATTTAAATTATAGCATTATATATTGATGTAAATTAACTAAACACTTTTTTATTTATGAATTTCTATAGAGGCATGTAAAGAGATATAAATTATAATATACAAAATATATATAGTGTAAAATACATTCAATAAAATAACACACACACACACACACACACAAAAAAAAAGGGAAATGAACTAGATATTACTTTTTATTACTTTAATTATTTTAATAACCTAAACCGAGATTAACGGGAGCTTTGATGTTTTCCATTCTACACAATTCTCGAACAATAAAATGCCATGCATCTTTTTCTAAACCAACACGACGACCATAATCCCATAATTTTTGACGTTTATATTCATAAGCTTCATCATCAATGCTTCTTAAAATTTCATCCAATCTATGTACTTGATCACGACGAACACGAACTATAAATGAATCCCAATCAACATCGTATTCAAAAGGCTCAATGATACCATCTGCAATGACTACAGGAACAACACCAAAAGCCATAAACTCCCAAATACGAGTAGTATCTAATGTCCACCCCATAGGACTTAATCCATATTTTGCACGACTCAATTTCTGAATGTACTCTTGATCTGCAATAACTTCTCCAATTTCATATCCAGGATAATCCGAAAAGTATTGGAACATTAATGATCGAATACCATTCGAATACTCATCTTCGGGCTTGACATCAGGGCAGCATCCTTGGAATAAAACAAATATATCTCTTTTGCCAGATTTAGGTTGTCCATCATCATTCAAATAGGTCAAAGGATCGACTCGTAAATGATGAATCATTCTTGTAGAAGAAGGAATAACAATATCTCTTCCATAACGATGACGATGCATCCACTTTCCTCTCTTGTCGCCAACAGTTTTTAAAAATATAGCTGGTTGGAAGCGAGCGTTATTTTGATAATAAGTAAATGTTTGGTCCATTGGGTGAATCATAATGTGGTTTCTTCCATTTGTTTGATTCCAATAAGGTAAATCATTAATAATCATATCCATCATGGGATCGACATAGTTGGTATCGACATTACAACGTTCATCCCATTTCCATCCAGTTTCATACCAACAATTGTACAAATAACACGCTCCAAAGAAAGGAATAAAAAAAAAGGTGGCTTCTTCAGGGTTTTCAGTAACGTAATGCTTGTATATAGGACTTGAAGGATCTGTGAGTTGATTATGTAAGATAATTTCAGAATTATAATTTGATTCATGACATTTTTCTTCTTGCACTTTGTTTGATACTTGAAATGTTTCTGGAGCTTTATATACATAGATCTTTGGTTGACAAACAGCTTGCTCTAATGGAGTTGGCCAATATGATGGTGTATCTCTAATCGGAAGTGGTGGTGCAGGTGGTGCAGCTTTTCTATTTAATCTATATAAAATGCAAATTATTAAAAATGTAGCAGTGGCTCCTAACAGTAGGATCCATCTTCTGTTGAACCGTAGGACATTTGCCATAATATCTTTATAGGGTTGAAGTTATAAAAAGAAACCAAAAGTGTAATATATAATGAAAAATATTTTATTTGAAACGGAATCCTAAAACTTATCTACACAAAAGAGGTTGTACAAAAGTACAAAGACCTCCAATCTCATATTTTATGTAACACCTCCTTAGAATAACCTTACCGTATAGTTATCTTGATTCGTTACAATTGGTTTGTTATACTTTGTACTATGGTATTCATGTATTTGTAGCTCTTGTTCAACACAAACTTGAATCGTTTTTACCATACTGAGCATGAATGATATAAACCATCTTAAAAGACGAAATTAGAAGCCTAGATGCCTAAACTCAGGCTGTTTAACAAGCCACTTGACATTGAATTGAAACTTGTAAGCAGCATGAAATAACTCACACTTTTGGTGTACAGTGTATTTTATAAAGAAAAAAAAAAATACGGCAAATTATGGTTTTTAATACATGAGTGTTTTATGAACCCAAAGTTTTACAGCGTTCCACTAGCTGTAGTATAAAATAAAGTACCTCTTATTCAACAATAAACAATCATGCATAAAGCTACGTTTTTGTCAGTCCAGTAAAACTTCATATACAAGCATTATACATCTAGTGTTTAAATAAATATATATTTTGCATACCGCATGATTATACAGAATGAGCTTTCATTAATTACATATGAAATATAGGGAGTTTGCCTGTAAATAGTCCTCTTTTTAAAATAATAAGCTTACATTTAGGCATACATTTACTAGGTTGACAGCACTACTGAAAGTATACTCATGACACCCTTTGTGTACAAAATATCCTTGATAAAACTTCCGTTTATACTTGTAATGTTATCAAGTATATATCACTATATTGGACAGTAAGCTTTCAATGGCATGTGTACTGGGCTAGGTTAAACATCTTAGCATCAGGCTGTGATTATTCATTCGAGATGTACTTTATTTTAAATCCACCGATTTTTTTTTTCAACAATTTCCCAACGTAATTCGAGTATATTGATACAACGAACATTGGACAAAACTATTTCCACCAGTTCAGTAGTTGTCATTGCTATACATGCCGAATTCGGCTGATTTACTGCTATATGCTATATCTAGTATCAAATGGTCTGATGAATCACAAAACCCACTTGAAAAAAAAAACGGTCATTTGATTTCTACGGTTATTGAAATGTCAAAAAGGGTCAATAGAAATAATATTGCCAAAATATTACAACTTCATTGGCAATGCATCCAGAAGATGTATTTATACACTTTTATCAGAACTATTGCCAAAATTACTATCCTAAGGACATGATGTGGATCAACTTGGAGGACATGATGTAGATCATATGATGGACACACTTTGGTTTACTAAAACACCGATTATAGACTGAAACATTGGATGTGCGGCCATGATATAGACGTTGACTTAACAATTATATTAACCAGCAATTTAATAGAATGCAAGAGCTATAGCACTGGACACTGTTACAACTGTAGTATATACTTTGAAACTTGCAGTCCATTTGGATTAATATTCATTAATTGCAAGCATTTTTCTATTTGCTTTATTTTTTTCAAGCAGAAGAAAAGTTTTTTTTAATAAAAATCTCATGGAAAAATCTTCAAAAATAGCGGATAGCTAATGATATTAAAAAAATATTAAGTTGTTTGTACGCATATTGCGCATTAAGTGCATATTCAAGATTCAATTTAGAAGTATTATTTGATTTTATAAAAATTATCAAAAAATATCTGAAACGCTCCACTACTATTATACAAAATCGTTTTCTATTTTCACAGCAATTAGGGGATATTAAAGTATTTGCGATTCTGTGGACCAACACTAGTAGACGTATCTACCTCCATTACAACAGAAGCTCATTTATATCCATAATCGGCGAGAACTGATGGCTATTACTGGTCTCAGTGTGAGTAAATAAAAGCAAAAAATGACCAATTTTTGTTGTTCAAATTTACCAAATACAAAATGAGGTGCAGTAAATAACGAAGTTGTTTACTAATATAAAAAAATATAAAAATAAAAGAGGTAGAAATACAATTATAATTAACTAAAGTTTTATTACAAAAGATTTCTGAAAATTAAAATATAATTAAAACAGTATGAGGGTATTTATAGTAATTTAGAGAACTTGTATACCATCAGACTTGAATGGAGTTATCTTCTGATTTTGAGTTGTTGTTATTGATATCATATTGAAAGGATAAATCATGCAAATCATCGACCATAAAGGGTTGTGTTGTATCAAGCGTGACAATGTGGGTCTTTCGGGAGTCATTAACTATAGTCATATATACTTAAGTAGCCTTGATTTTAAGGTGTGAATTTTATGTATGTGCGCTTGAAATCTTATTTATTGGTAGTGAAACTATGATACAAGGGAGTAGCTGACTAAACCTAATATATTTGCTGTTATTATTTATTGAATTGGGTAAAATACTTGTTGACATATATGTCATTTGTGTAATCAATTGCACTGTGATTAAGAGTGCTATTATCATTCACACGATATGTACAGTATTGGTTTAAAAGTATTTTGTGTTTTCGTATGCGTTTGTTATTGTGTTCACTTTGAGTATCTGCTTATTATTGCTACACTTTAATATTTCAAGTGATATGAATTCTGTGAGTGATACTTGTAAACTGAGTTATTTTATGATTGTCAAGCTTTTTAGTATGCAATTCCACTGCACGCTGGCTCAGTAACTGTCCAAAATTGACCTAAAGCTGATTAAAAAAACTGAGCACCTAAACTAAGGCGTTGATTTTCTGTGATCATATAATAAAACAAATTAAAAACTACTATGCCTTTTTTGTTTGAGCAAAAAATACTAATTATCCGCTAAGATAATTAATATAATAGTTCGCATTGCAGTTTAAAACTTATCATAACTGAGTTCTAAAATCGACCCGACAAATCAATCCAAAAATAATTAAAAAAAACAAAAATTTTAACAGCTAATGAACCGCAAAGTAAATTAACCTAAAGTACTAATTGGTTTTTATATCATCATTTCAAATTATGCATATATTCAAATAAAATTTGAAAAGGTACTTCACATTAAGTTTTGCGTAAAATGCGGCTTAAATTTTGCATGTTTTTTGATGATGCACACCACATTTTATAGGCATGCTTTAAATTAAAGTAATTTAAATAATGCGCAACAAATTTATTTATCGATTGAGCTATTGATGAACGTTTTAGCTAAATGTTTCGTAAAGAAAACAAAAATTTTGCCAATTTTTTTTTTGCAAATTCAAATTTTCGGATGAGGGTATACTAGTCTTTTTTTTGGAGTAAAATCGAAGGTATTCTTTTTTTATGCATTTTTGAGGATAACTCTACGAGAAATTAACATTTTGAAAAAAAGTTTAATTGCTTCTATTGAAGCTTGCTATAACAACGTAATTAAAAAAAAAGCAGAAAATGGAAAATACAATTATAACTCTTCTAAGTTTATTAAAAGTAAAGCAAGGATTCATCAGTTCGATAGATCATTGTGATACTTATATTAAATATCTAATTCAAATTACTATTGCAGTAATTTGAATTTCTCTATGTTAAAGCTGATGGAAAAAGGGATCAGCAACTATTAACACTAGGCAGAAAATCATAATTCACATACAATTCACCTAGGTGAATTGTATGTGAATTATTTTGAAGTTTTTATTTTGGGATTACATTCAAGAAGATATCGCATTCAATATCAGTACCCAGTTAAAA
>JAEPRC010000956.1:0-15146 GCA_016758945.1 Mucor plumbeus
TTATTATTATTATTATTATTATTATTATTATTATTATTATTATTATTATTATTATTATTATTATTATTATTATTATTATTATTATTATTATTATTATTATTATTATTATTATTATTATTATTATTATGTTTTAAATCCTTAGGCTTAATTATTGAATTCTCACAATGTATATAGTAAAAATAATTTGGATATACGCTGTTTAATTTTAATATTAGTAATAGAGTTTCAGATAAGTTCACAATACGCTGCTAAGATTAAATATGTTCGATCTAAATGTACTTTAGTAAGTTGTATTTATTATTAGTTCTTATTTCCATAAATAATCAGAGATGAGTACTAATAAAGCTTTGAATTGAAAGTCTTTGCTTGTAAGCTAGAATTGGTAATGGAACTGTTGTTAGGTCTACTTGCCAATGCATTAAAATGGTAATCGCACGCAGATGACATGAAATCGACGTGGTATTATAAATATTGGAGTACCATTTGTTACTTTTATTGTGAAAGTTAAACAATTATACTCCATTACTTTTTAATTGCTTTTCTTTCTATTTGATTAATTAATATGAAAGAATTATATTCGTTTTATAAAACTACTCCTTGTTTAGTTTTGTTACACTGTGTAATTGACAAACTTCATACACTTACTCTGGTACACTCAGAAAACGTTATACCTCGTAAGTTAAAATGGATTTTGAGAAGTTTTTTGTAGGTACCTACTCCTATCAAAATTTGAATTAAAAACTGCGATTACTTTAGCCTCC
The DNA here is from genome assembly GCA_016758945.1 of Mucor plumbeus. Taxonomy (NCBI): domain Eukaryota; kingdom Fungi; phylum Mucoromycota; class Mucoromycetes; order Mucorales; family Mucoraceae; genus Mucor; species Mucor plumbeus. Next base: position 762 of record JAEPRC010000956.1, read on the forward strand.
TCTAGTTGCTGTGGAAATGGGAAAATGAAAACACGGGGGGGGGGGTTTCAAATATATTACATTTGCAAAGTAGCATCTAGATCTATACGTTTAACACCCCCCCATTGATTTGCTGGTTGATTTGTGGGATTCAAATGCGCACTTTTTTCAAGTGTGTTCTATGGCTCCACAGACCATTTAAAACGAGAGTTAACGTTAAACCAACCAAAAACAGCACATATGATAATGCCAACTACTGAAATTAGATAAATAGACGTGCTCTTTATGCATAATCAAAATTGTAGCGCATCGTATTGTGCACCTGTAGTTTTTAAAAACCATTCATATTTAATACATAATAAGAATATTGAGAGTGCTAATAAAACTATTATATATATATACCTTTTATTTTTAATAAAGCAAATGTATGTAATGCATATCATGAAGTATCACTTGTATTTCAATTTGACAATCTTTGATCTAATTATTATAACTTATTGCATACAGATACAATGATAATCAAATCAAGATATATGTAATATTAGTAATGAATATGCATAAAACCCAAAAATAGAGGATAATAAGGAATAGCTTTTTTTTTTCTTTCTTCAATAAATATGAATATTCATATATTTTTTGGGATTATAAGGTCCCGAAAATTGGAATTATAAATATAAATATGGGCGTATTCAAAAATTGTTTAAAATTTGCATTGATTTTTTATTCAATATTTAAGGCTTTCTTAAGCGCGGTTAAGCTTTGATTTCTAATTTCAATCCAAGCTTGATTATGCTCTTCTACAGCTCGCTTTCCTAATGGTTTTCCATCACGATTTACCCAGGTAGTGATATCCTTAATATAAGCCAACTCAAGTTCCGAGCCCAAAGCATGAAATTCTCTTCCTGCCCCTTTCTGTAAAAGACGTTCTTGCCACTCAAGACGCATTCCTTTTTCGGTAGGAAGTTTTGCAGCATCAGCATAGACTCTAGCGATAGCATACGATTGGAATTCAAATAGCGAAAAGGTGGCAATATGAAATGGAATGCCAACAAAACTTAATGTAGGGTTTGGAATATAGAATATATCCTTATGAAGATTGAACACTTGAGTGCCATCTTTAACCAATACATGTTTGTCATCCACATCAGATTGACGCTTGGTATTAATATATTCATCGGAATGAAGGTTCTCCAAGAAATGAAAGCTGAAAACATAGCCGGTACAGACAATAATATAATCAAATCCTGTTAATTCGGTACCATCTTCAAGTTCAACAACAGCATCTTGAATATCCTTTGGCCTCTTGTCATTCTCGAAACGAAATGTCTTGATATTGCCAACCCGTTGAACATTTTTAGGAACAAATTTAGACAACTCCTCTCTCAGCTTGAGATAACGCTCATCAAATTTGTGATTGCTTTCACGAACAGAGTTATAAATAGTCTTTACTTGGCTGCTAATGTCTCTGGCTATATCGATCGCTGATGTGCCGTTTCCAATGAGAAGCACCGACTATAAACGAAAATAAATATTCTTTTTCTATATAAAATTGCTAATGTCTTACTTTGTCTTTAAATTGCTCAGGTACACGGTATTGTTTTGAATGAATCACATTTTTGGGCCAAGCTTTACGCCAATCAGATAAACCTGGCAAACTAGGAACATAAGGAGCATGATAATGTCCAGTGGCAACAACAACAGCGTCAAAAATCTGTTTATATATGTGTTTATTACGTTGTCATTTATGAACAGTTTGAAATAAAATGTATACCTCTTCCTTCCACGATATTTCAACCTGATTGGTACTCTTAGAGTATTCAGCATGCTTTGTCAGTACATTCCATCCACCTTGATTTGGCAATTCTTCCAAATTTTCAACAGATGTATCGAATTCAGTAATATCATCTAGTTTAAACTGAGAAGAATAGTCTTGTAAATACTGTAAAATCTTGTTGTGTGAAGTAAACCAAGGCTAATTTATATTCATATGTTAGTTTACTAGTGTCCATACATTGTTATACTTGCACAAACTAACGGTATCTTTACGCCACTCAAGATCTTTATATTTCAAAAGTGGAGTAGGCACATTGTTTCTGAGAGAACGATAACAAGGTGTAGGTGGATTTAATTGCAATAATTCTTCTTGAACTATGTCAACAGTGGTTTTTTTTGCAAACGGTAAAGAAACCTCCTTTGGAGGGAAACTAGGCTTTACAACTTTGGTTGGTATTTCTGAGGGAAACTCAGGGTTGATAGGCTTTTGTTCATCATATATCCTATTGTTTTTTTATTATTATTATTAAATAAGAAGCATTTGTGGATTATAATTAAACTTACCATGTGCCACCGGAAGCTGTATTTCTTTCGTAAATTTTGACTTCAAGCCCTTCGTCCAAGAGTAATTTAGCTGTAGGCAACTATTAAATGAGCAAATTTAGTATACAGACATTTACTAAATGGTAGACAAACTTACACCAGCAGGACCAGCACCGATGACAGCTACTCTACGAATCTTATTTTTGAATTGGAATGGTTCTGATTGATCAATGTTTGCATTGTACACACCAACTTCAGGCTTTTCAACAAAAGGCTGGATTATTTTATCTGTGTTCCAATTACCTTTAATAGAAACGTCTTCTACTGGCATTTTATAATTATGAATATAAAGAAGAAAGTAATGAAAAAAGCATCACTATCATGTTCCTGTCTATATAAGAAATCTTAAAGTAACACATAAATCCTTACCCACCATCAGATTACATATACATATATACAAAACAGAAAATTAAAAGGTAATTTTACATGGCACCATTGAATCTGCATATTGCGAAACAATATATAAAATACCTATAATCCTAAATTGTATGTATCTCGTGTAACATAAGTGTGTTTATGCCTAGTTTGGTCATTTTTGTATAATATTCTTTCAGGATTTCATCATTATAAGCTTTTTGTTCTTTTCAGCTTTGTGGTTCCTGGAAAAAATATCTAACAAAAATTTGTTAGTAACTTAGTGTCATTCTTGTTAAAACCTAACTATTTAGTATAGCGTCTTTATTTATACAGCCACGGAACAAACGGAGGGAAGGTCTGTGTGCAAGTAGTAAACAAACTTTGTATCACTTGAAGACAGATTTATCATTATTAGAATCAACCTAACCGCTAATTCATGCAAAAAAAAAAAAAAAAAAAAAAAAAAAAAAAAAAAAAAAAAAAAAAAAAAAAAAAAAAAAAAAAAAAAATAAGAAAATATTTAAAGAAAAAAAAAAATATAAAATTAAAAATGAAAAATTTTTTTTTTTTTTTTTTGTATATAATTTATATGTATATATATATTATACCTTTTTTCAATTAACACACACACATATATATATATATACATACACACATACGCATACAGTATACATGAAAACTATTTTATACAATAATGTTGTCCATTTTGAACCCCGTTTTTCTTGCAAAATGAAAGCCACTGATTTTTTTTTTTTTTTTTTTTGACTTTCTCTTTTAAACATAAATTATTATATATCATGGGTTCAGAAGTACCACAATTAGATATTCTTGAGAACTCAAAAGAGAAATTTGTTAACCTCATTTCAGAGTTAAATGACTCACAATTTCACAGTTTCCAAGAGTTTGTTCAATCAGCACTTGGTAAGAAAGTTAATATATATATATATCTTATTTGGTCAAAACTTGACATTTTATCGTGTAGAGGAATATCATGGGCAATTACATCACCATGGAGATGACGATCATGAGGATGAAAATATGGAAACAGAGCAGCATGATGGTAAATTTCAACCTGTAAGCGATGCTAAAATGATGCGATTGGGAAGAATGATTAAGGATCTTCGTACTCGTGTACCTATTTCTGCTGAAGCTCCTGGTGAAAAGACCACAATTCCTGATACACCTGAAGTAAATAAGATATGAGTGCCATGCTTTACTGTTATTAACGTTTAATACTAGTTTAAGGGCTTTACCGAGCAAAATACTGTTCATGTTGATGGATTTTTGTTTTCTGAAGAAGACGTTGATGATTTAGTCGATGAAAGAAAGATGTCTCGTAATTATTGTTTGGATTGTAAATCAAGAAATGTTGCACCTTTAAGTAATGTATTAATTTGATTTTTACAGTTGAATTTTGTTGTATTAATAATGCTACCACCATATAGATTTCATTTCTCATTCTGCTTCTGTATTACAATTGCAATTCTTGTATCAAGTTGCATTAGCTGATAAGGTCAAGGATAAAGTCATCGTTGATGTTGGATCAAGATTAGGTGCTGTTTTGTATTCTGTAAGTTTATTTCAATTTGATTTGCAGTTGATTTGTATACTGATTTTTTTTTTTTTTCTCTGCATAAAAGGGACATTTGTTCACCCGTGCTAGCAAACTTATTGGTGTCGAAATTAACGAATGGTTCACCAATTTACAACAAGATATGATTAAGAGATATAAAATGGATGACCGTGTTCAAGTCATGTGTAAAGATATTCAAAGCATGCCTGAATTATTATCAAAGGAAGCAGATATTGTTATTATGAACAATGTTTTCCAATTCTTTAACGAACTTCCTATTCAACAACAAATTTGGAAGTTTGTTCGTACTGAAACAAAAAAGAAGTCTGGACTATTATTAGTTACACTTCCATCATTACAAGAACAACTGAAGGAGGCTGGTATGTCTGCTTCTAAATTGATGCGTGGTTGGGTAAAGGAAGTTAAATTAGATTATGATGGTGGTTGGTTCCAAGATTTAAATGATGATGAATTAGAGGAAATTAAGCAAGTGCATTTGTATAGAGTTGTATAATAAAGTAGTTTTTTTTTTTTGATTCACGTATTCTGTTAATTTGCTTTGGTGAAATGGTTTAGCTTTGTTAATATTACAAGTCTCGGTTATTATTACAGTATAATTAAAAATCAAAGCAAAGTAAAACGTATGTGAGCAAGCGAATAGTATTTATGCAAAACATACTTCAAAAACTTGCATAGAAATTTTCAATTTGATTGAAAAATTATCCTTGAAGTATCATGTAAATTAAAAAAGTTAAAATCCATTTAAGAATGAAAAAATGAACCAACAGATGAGCATTTTACAGTTTTACATCATAAACTCTGTTTAATAAAAAGTTATATAAAAGTAGTAGCTGAAAAAATTATGTTAAATAGAGTCTAAACATCTTTTTATTCAACTATAATAGCTAGTCTAGAGCCTATAATACTTTCATAATAAAATGTTATGATAACTGAATCACTCATATTGTTCGGCTTAAGACTTAACTATACAGTCATGGTCACAAATGTTTCGTCCAAAAACTATTTAAAAAAAAATGCATAATGAACTACTACTTCCCAAGTTCAATTACTTATAGTCAGCTTGAACTAACGTTCTAGTGTTTTTGTATGATGTGTGAAGCTCCACATGTTTATTTTAAAAGAGTAAATATAATAATAAATGGATTTAATACTTTATTGCTTCGCCTTTGGCGTCTATAACTCCCTGGTACCTCTTGCTCATACTTGCCACCAAGGTCACGTCTTTGCAAACTCGGGTACCAGCTCTTCCCAATTCTCATTAAGAGTTTGTCTTAAATCTTCATTACCTTGATTGTTACAATTTACAATGAGGTGTTCCACTCGTAACTACTATATTTTTTGATTTAAACATTCCCTACATACTTTTGCATTGGAAAAAATAACAATTTCGACAAATTTTCTCTTAACTTTCATACATTTCAGGTGTGGCGGTAATTTAAAATAAAAACTTTCTTTTGATGAAAAAATTGATAAAAACAATCCTAAATTTTTAAAATGCAAAATTGGCATCGAAAGTATATAGTAACTTTGCTAGCTTTATTAAATAACCTCAATACAAAATTTAATTTCGCATTGAACTATTTATTTATTGAAAACGTTTATCACCGAAAATATTACAAAAAAAGCAAAAATATGAAAATCAGTTTTTAGTGATTCTGAAATTACTTTTATAGTAGAGTTTTAAAACTTATGTTACAGACAAATAAAGCAAAAAAATGCCTATTATTTGAGGCATTATTTGTCACTCTATCGCTATTTTCCATAAAGTTATTAGTTTTCTTCGTAAAACCTAAATTTTGGACGAGGATATACAAGGGAAAATTTATGATTTTTTGAAATAGATTTTGTAGTAAAATATGATAAAACTAAGTGAAAGGGTCATTTTTGGCTTATAAAGTATTTGTTTAAGCGGTTACTATCTCGAGTTACAGTCTACTGAAGTTGCGTTTTTGTACGCTTTTAACGAAAATAGCTTTGTAAATAATTCATGAGCTTAACTGGGATTTTTGCTAGATTTATTTTCCTCCTTTATATATCTGTTTTAAAATATTACTCTTTGAGGTTGTTTTAAAATTGCAGAAGTTATCAGCTGAAAAGTACATTTTGTGGCAATTTTCTTGGTATTTTAAGATACAGTCCGCATAAAACGGAGTTTAATAATTTAGGCCCCATAATTCGAGCTCGATATGTAGTAAATTTATTCTTCGAAAAATTTTTTTGGTACAGTCTTTATGACAACGTTGTAAAAAGTATCCCAACATACGCACTCTGACCTCCTGTATGCTTTCAAAGCACATGGATGAGCTCATGAGACCATCTCAGATATTGATTGAAAAGTTAGAAAATAGTGCATTAGGAGAAAAAATGTGAAAATCGCAATTTTAAAATTTGCAGTTATTTGTTTCTTTACACGTAAGATTGTTATAAAGGTGCAGTAAATAACGAAGTTGTTTACTAAAATAAAAAAAATATAAAAATAAAGGCGGTATAAATACAATTATAATCAGCTAAAGTTTTATTACAAAAGATTTCTGAAGATTAAATATAATTGAAAAAGTACGAGGATATTTATAGTGATTTAGAGAACTTGTATACCATCAGAATTGAATGGAGTAATCTTCTAATTTGAGTTGTTGTTACTAATATTATATTGAAAGGATAAATCATGCAAAGCATTGACCATAAAGGATTATTATGTCAAGTGCGACAATGTGGGCCTTTTGGGAGCTATTGGCTATTATATCTATTTAGGTAACCTTGATTTTAAGGTATGAATTCTAATGTGTTGTGATTGAAATCTTATTTAATTGGTAGTGTAACTATAACACAGGGGAATAGTTGACTAAACCTAATATCTTTGTTATTATTTATTGAATTGGGTAAAATACTTCTTGGTATATATGTCATTTGTGTAATCGATTGCAATATAATCAAGAGTGCTATCGTTCACACGACATGTATTATTGGTTCAAAAGTATTTTGTATTTTCGCATGCGTTTGTTATTGTGTTCACTTTGAGTATATCTTTATTATTGCTGCACTTTAATATTTCAAGTGGCATGAAAACTCTGTGAGTGATACTTGTAAATTAAGTTATTTTATGATTATCAAGCTTTTAGTATGCAATTCCACTGCAAAAGGGGTATCTTTTCAAAAACATCTTTTGTTGTATAATGATTGGATTTGCGATTACATACTTAAAAAAGAGTACAGTTTAAAGAATGTGTAATTAATCAGCTCTTCAACTGTATAATAAAAACGAGATAAGGTCTATTTAGATATAAGAGTATTGCCTTTTATAAAAATTTAATATAGAGCTCCTGAAATACAATTAAGAGCGGTATTGAGCTATTGGATCCGTTTGAGAGTAGTTTATCGATTGACATTAATTAATCGTGATTAAGCCGTGATTGCAGAGCTTGTAAGTTACCTTGTTTTAATGCTGCTCTTGTTGTGTCTAGATTGTGGTTTGATATATATCTTGACAGATACTTGAATGATTAACCACTGAGGTTAAAGAGTATGGTGTCATGATCTGAGTGGTCCGAGTCTTTCGGTTAATTGATTGAAAATAATAAGCTAGGCGTTTTTTATATCCAATTCCAGACTTGTTCTTTCATGTTCTAAATAGTAATCAATGAATTGTATAATTTACTGATTGTTTATAGAAGGGGATAAAGTATGATACTTGGTGGAATACAACAGTAAAGTTTATTTAAGGAGTAAAATATGGTTGCTTTTATATGTTCTACTTATTTTGTTTATTTCAGGGACCACGTCAGTACAATTCCCTAAATTGTATCGTGAGAATAATTATCCAGATATACTTTAAGGAATATTCATCTGACATGTCTGAGTTACTCCTTGCACGAAATGTTTAAGAATTGATTGTATATATGTATTTGACTGATAGTTTGTCTACTGACTGTAAAAGTAAAGGGAAACTAATAATTGATTGAACGGTGCCACTTTACAAAAGACCTACGTAGGTATCTGAATTTTTGGTTTACACAGTATCAAATTCAATAGGATCTAAAATTATGCAAATAATATACAAACAAATGTATTGCACTTGTTCTCCGTAATATCAATAAATATACGATAGGAATTTGCATGTAATAATATAAAATTATGATTAAGAGAAAAAGCTTGTTTATTAAAATAATGTTTCAGATCAAAATTTTCAAGATGAATTAACAAATCATAGTCTACTCCTGAGGGTCTGTGCTCCGAATACTAGTAAATGATGATACCTAATATGTACACTGACGTATATTTGAATATATCGCATCAATAATCCTGTCAACGTAAATGCTATGGGAATCAGAATTACTAGTAGTGTTAAAATCACTCTTTTTTAGTATTGCTTGTAAGAATTGCCCATTAATTCATGATTATAAATACGAAAAAATTCTGAAATACTGTACCCTAAATATCATTACATATTGCATTTGTGGAATATCCTTAGATATTTACGGAAAAAATTATAAAAAAACAATAAGAATTCAACTAGGTAAGTGTAGGGTTTTATTATCAAGTTAAATTCTAGCTAAGGCCTTATTGTGGTAAATAAATGTCCTCTTTATATAGTTTTCGCCAGAGAGATTAGTTAATTGTCCTAGATCCATATGTAGCCAATAATATCCCTTGTAGATACATTCCTTGATAGTAGCCAGTCGATATATTTATAGAGTTCGTGGGTCCTTAATGATAATGGTATAATTAAATCCACATTAGTAGGTTAATTGGTCTTTAGTATAAATTGTTAGGATCAAAGTTCGGTAGAAAGTTTATATTAGTGTAAATTAGCATAAATAACTTCGGTAGTTTAATGTCTATTCATATCAACGGCATTTTAAGTGAGAATCATATATAATGGAGATCTATAGTGGATAAATATGTACATATTCCACCGCATTAAACCTGCAGAAATCTAGTTTGTACTTACAGTATAATGGATACTCCTGGTAAGATATGGAATGGCTACTACATCGAAAAAAAAGGAAATTCTCATTTAAATTTCAAATTTTTTAGATAAATAACATAAGCATATAGTATATATAAACGTAAGAAAAAGCAAACTTTTTACGTTAAACCAGTAAGTTGCCATAACAACAGCAGCAGCCTAATTATTGAAAGCTGGTACCATGTAACTCATTTGATATATAGTACAAAGTACAAATTATGGGTTTATAAATTTATCATGACATCATAAGATAAATGCGGATTGTACTACATGGGAAAGACTAATGTTAGACACCTATGTGATTGAAAAAGAAAACTTTATATTATGCAAAATATACCTTGTAACAAATAAACAATTTAAAGCTTAGTATTTTAGATATATAATATAATATAAAAGAGGAAAGAAAAAAGAAGAAGAAAAATTGACAAGGAGCAAAAATACAGCACCTTTTTATACACTTTAATTTACCTTTTCATCTGTAACACGAAATTTTGATTTTTTTGATATGAAAAATCCAACGCAATATAATTAAGTTTACAAAATATTTTGAAGGTGTATTAGGGCTCCCTAATAACGACCCCATATGTTTCAAAGCTGCTGTGGATTAAACCGCCCATAATAGCATTATTGCAAATTAAGCAATTTTATGTTAAACTTTTATTTTTTCTGTACATCACCAAAATAAATTATTTCCTTTATTTTTTGTTTCAATCACAACAATTATAGTAAAATGCCAATTTGTACCTGTACTGCCTTCAAAGCTAAAAATCTTCGAAGCTATTGTAATGTCGCTGTAATAACAACGAGGCTTGCGCATGAAGCAGCAGATTATGCAAAAAAGCTACATTCCAAAATGTCAATCAATCTACTGATGATGCTATTACTGTTATAGATGTTGATGATGACGGTATAGTTATCTTTACTGGAATAAATTTTTTTTACATAAGCAGATATTAACTCGTTATTACTACTACGTCTAAAAAAACAGCTAAGGAATACTGTATTAATCAGGTAGACACCGACGACGCTGAATACAATGAAATCAACGACAGAATTTACGAAGAAGCTGATAATGGTATTAAAATGCTTTTAATTTATCACATGTGCAGTTTATAACAAGTTGATATAAATACAGATTCACAAAAGCGATTTTATGATAATTCTGTATTTCCAGTAGAGCCTGTAGTACATTTTGCATTGTTTATGCTCACTGTCTTGCTTCATAGTGCTTCTTCTTGTACAGATCAAGGACTTAACATTACTATGCTTTTCTTCAACTAAGTGTTGGTGATGACAAATCACGCACATATATTTTCTGTCAAAGTTGCTACGTCTGTTCTGTGGGCTCTGCAGTAAAAAGGGGTTAATTTTATAAAAAAAAAAAGCTTAAAAGAGATACTGTTTAAATCCTTCTTTATTAAGTTATGGATAATCTACCATAAAATGCTATTTCTACCTCTCTATTTATACTATTTGGTTATTTATACTATTTGGCAGCTGTTTTATCAACTGTCAGTTATTCTGTAACTTCGAATATTTTGTTGAGTTGTTGGGTTCTTGATTTACTTAATCCAGAACGACTTTTTAATTTGTTTTTGACAACAGATTGTCAAACATACGCTTAGAACGGCCCTTACTTGTTCTATTTAATTCGCATGTATTTTAGGTTTTTTTACTTATGATACAACAGATTATGAATAGCCTTAGTACAGTGACTCACAAAACTGTCCCAATGTTTTGCACTTTTGGCTTTTTCGCCGATTATCGAAGTAAAATTGCGTGAGACATGTACTTAAAAATCTTACAGTTAGAAAGACAGACATCTTTTATGTCTAAAAAGTGCTTACTGTTATAAGAAACCCTATCAATCACAGACAGTGCTGTCACCCAAAGTCAATTAGTACATTGGGACAGTTTTGATGCCTGTTTTCAAAAAAAAAATTTTTGCTTAATACTTGGTCTAATAACCCTTTTTCCTAAGACACATTTTATTACATTTTGGCATACTCTCTATAATCTTTTGGACTTCTTCCGTAATAATTGTCTCATGCTAAATCTCCTTTACACGCTCCTGTAACTTCAAAATGCCATTACAGGCTGTCTCGTATTCATTGAGTTGTTTTTCAACAAAACCTACATGTTTTAAATTGGATTAAAATTTGATGATTGAGGAAGCCACTTTATAACTCCATACACTTACTCACTGAGATATTTCCCAACCGAGTTGGATGTGTGCATGGAGTCATTGTCATATTGAAAAATTATCTGATCTTGGCGGAAGCCTAATTTCTTGCATACATCCTTCAAGGTAAGCTCCAATTCGACTTTTAAGATATTCTTGTACAACGTCTGTTTTATATTGCTATCAATCTTGCAAAACCAATCAACCCTGACATTCGTAATGGCACTCTAAAGCATGAAACTGCCACCACTATTTTTTGTCTTGAACTCAACCTAATGAGATTGAAGATCGTCACCTGACCTAATCCATTCCCAGCAGCAGCCTTCCGAGCCAAAACAATTGATTTTGATATTGTCTGATTAAATGACATGTTTCCGATTCTCAATTGTGTATTGTGTAATCCTTGCACTTATGACTTAATTTAAGACGCTTGCGTACATCTTGATATGATATAAAATTATGTGTAGACTTGACAACAGCCTTTAACCCGGCTCAATGAAGGTTTCTCTGTACAATTTGAGAACTGATTCTGATCCCAGCATTATCTATCAACATTTTGGAAACCTCCTTGGCACTCTTGGCACTGTCCTTTGTGATCTTATGCACCACATAATATCTTTCATCCGCACCTTGAATCAACCGAGAACGACCACCTTTGGATACCTTACAATCTCCGCAGTCCTCTTTTTTGAACCTTTTTATAGTTGACTTACCTACATCAACTTTTTGAGCTACAAAACGTAATGAGTTATTATCTCTGAAGGAATTATTCTTAAAGTTTATAAATAAAAATACAATTTTAAAAAAGACAATAATGTATCAGCTTTTCCAACTGTATATAAAAAACTAAAAGAAGTCTCCAGTTTATTAAGATATAAAAGTATGGGTCTTTTATATCAGTTCATTATTTACTACTGAGAATATAACTATAGAACCAATAGATCAATATGATAAGTATTTATCCATATTGATTTAACAAATCAGGAAAACAATATGTTGAGTGCTTTTCCTAGTTGACATGTTTCAAGTTTAGTCTTTGTCTTGTTCTTGTTTAATTTGTTGATGGAAGGTCCATGCCTGGAAATCTAATTATATTAATAGCGCCGCCTATTAATATTGAGTTTGACATGAGTTAATTGTGCTACTGAGCCGCATGAAAAAGTAGAATATCCGTAGTTGATACTTCTTTCTGAAGTATTGGTTATACTATGGATTTGCCCAAGCCACAATCATAGTATCTTGACTATCAGGTTAGGATGTAGATTTGTAGAAGGTGACATGGAATACAACACTGAGCAAAGAAATTGTACAATTTTTCTGGTCACGTGATATTTCTTTCATACTAAATATTGGGTAATCAAAAATGAAGCAATATATATTTAAAGTCCGGGTTTTTGGAGTATTTTGATTTTGCAGACGTATTTGCGTTTATTGATAGCCTCTCAGGAGCACAATCCAACTAGTGGTTCTGTTTTGGGTCATTTTGTAAATTTTGAAAACAGGCATCAAAACTGTCCCAATGTACTAATTGACTTTAGGTGACAGCACTGTCTGTGATTGATAGGGTTTCTTATAACAGTAAGCACTTTTTAGACATAAAAAATGTCTGTCTTTCTAACTGTAAGATTTTTAAGTACATGTCTCACGCAATTTTACTTCGATAATCGGCGAAAAAGCCAAAAGTGCAAAACATTGGGACAGTTTTGTGAGTCACTGTATCTTTGATATTTTAGAATACCCTTGATTGTTTATAATTTATAATATATTTATAATCTGTTATTTAGATTGCATGGCATGGTTTTAAATGAGATGGCTTTTAATTTATTATGTGGGGAAATACTACCTAGTTCAGCACAGGCTCAACTAACCAAGAGAGTTTACCTTTCTTTAAAGTCTTATGTTTGTTTCACAGATTGTCATGCGCTGTATTATTATAATAAATCCGTTGCTACCAGTAGTCAGAATTGCTCTTGGAAAGATGGCTTAAAGAATGCAAATCCTTGTCATAACGAGTTATTTTCAACAAGTGAAAACAATGTAATATACTCCCAAGTGCTTTTTCCATCATTACAATCCTATTACAAGCACTCCCCAAATGGTTTTGTAACACCCATGTTTTGTTCAACAGTTAGAAAGTAAAAGAAACAATATTCTTTCTGATTTGTATTCTGATATTGAACATGGTCAAATGTTCAGAAATTTTAAAATAGATGAGAATGTTGCCCTTGCTTTTGTGAATCAAAATCCCTAAAACATTTTGATTAGTATTTTCGTAGACTGATTTCAGCTGATTGATGGTAATTTCCAAGATTTAGGTGACATATATGCAACAGTTCAAAATCTTTTTCCTTCAGAACGACATTTAAAACACAACAGTATCACAATTGGCTCTAATGGTTGGTTCAAAGAAGCTATTTATCTTCACATTGGAAGGTACACTTCGATTTCAATGAAACTACAACGAGAATTTATATTATAGATGTATAAACAATAATACATTAATAGGTCATTATATTATATGGTTGTATATTAAAACGGTTTTATTAAAATAATTGTAGTAATGTAATGATAATATTATTAATACAGTGGTGGGACAAACTGTCCAAGTATTTTCCAATTTTCTAGCTTTTTTTACACAGCACAATCAGACTTACACGTATCAACAACAAACTTATACCATACGAAAGAGAAAAATGAGTACATTTTAGAGATGTATTATATGATGACATAATGTTGATGTGGAACTGAAACATTAGAAAAGAAGACAAAATTTAAGCTAGCTCAAAAAAGAGAGAGATACAGTAACCCGCAAAACTGTTTCAATGTTTTGAAAATTTGAACAAAAGTAACCATAGCTTTTTCAATTTCAGTCGGAGATACATGAAATTACTATTTTAAGTAATTTAACATATTTTAAGTATTTATTAAAAG
>JAEPRC010000957.1:0-15072 GCA_016758945.1 Mucor plumbeus
AAGACAGTATCCATCTATTATTATGTTAAACTAATGAAAAAGAGGAAAAGAAATTTTATTACAAAAAAACTTAATATTTGTACTCTATGATTTGAATTGCAGCAAAAAAAAAGTGGGCTCTTAACTCCGTTCCAACTCTGTTGCAAAACCTCTATTGTACGTAGTATTCCTTATTTTATGAATTATTTTGTAATGAAACAGCCTAGAATTGGTTATAAATAACTGTTTACCCGCTCAAACCAGATTTACACTATAAACATTGACATTTTTCTGTTGTCAAATGTAGCTAAATAGAATTTTTTTTTTTACATTTCGAACATGCGCTTTTTTTTAGATATTAGTAATTGTAGGTTTGACACGCACACAACCCTAAAAAGATTAAACTATACCAAAAATACACAACGGGCTTCTATTCTAATCTCAAACCGCAGCAGAAAGTCTTTGTCATCTACTGAAAACCCATATAAAGAACGCAGTTACCATCGTCGATCTTATTTACAAAAATATTATAAAACATCCCCCGCATTTCCCTTTATTTTTATTCAGAAACGCACTCAACTTGAAGGCTTTATTACAAGAATTGAAACTTGCATTTATGTACAAATCAATATTTTTTGTAATATTCAGAGATTAGTAAGAAAGAAGTTCGAGTAGATACAAATAAAGATGGGCTTCCAATATATTTGTAATACGATGTTTTAAAATCTTTTATTTGCATACCAACCACCGTCCACCTTGTAAAAATCAATGCAAAGAGACGTCGAATGAAGCTGATTTTGGGGGCTTTGCAATAGCATTTTGATTTTGTAGACGTTATATATGTACTTAGATGTGTGTCTTTTGAGAATGACCTTCATATAATACTCGATGCATTACCTGCTGCTCCTTTTGGTGATCACAAGGTTGACTATGCCCTTAATATACTACCAGAGAAAGCGTTTTCCGGCCATCTTCCATATTGGTCGGCTCTCTTGGCTCTGCTTCATGCCATTGATTGTCTGGTACACCCTTTGGCTACAATTGCTTCTAATCCGGATTCAGGATCTTCCTGGTATCTAAAAAAATTGACTTGACATTGATGAAGAGTTTGTATATTGTCTTCTTTGTGCGGTACCTCGGTAGTAAGTATTATCAAAGTTCTCACCTGATGATTTCCCTTTAGATCAATATTACTTTACCTACTAGTCATGCCACTCTTTGCGACTTCATCACATTCTTTTTTTACCCTTATTATTAGTATAGTATTCTGAAAAGGAGTTTTTATTTCTTTCCCCAATTTGTTTCTTAAATTTAAAGGCTTATGCTCATATCAAGTGGCCATCTTAAATTCTTATAATAAAATCAATCTTTAAACTGACCTAACAGGAGCGCCCAAAATTTTTTCAGAATCCAAAACTGTTACACTCCAAAAATACATACATATATACACTTTAGAAAATAAGATTTACAAGTTTTTGTTACGAACGCTCTATTCATATTTAACCTACCATGAGCTCTAATAAAAAATTTTGCTGTGAAAATGTTGTATATTTTTTATTATAAGCTTAATTATTGAGTTTACGCAGCTTATTTCAAAATAATGCGAAAATACGCAGTGCAATTTCCATATTATTCTAGCAGTATGAATTCGGAATACGCTGCGAAGATTGAATATATTTGGTTTCAGGGCCACTATTTAGCCAAAGTGTTTGGGCCTTGCCAAAGTGTACCGGCTATAAATACTTAATTCCTTGAATTAGGTACAAAACATAGATGAGTAGTAATTAAGCTTCAATTTAAACACCTTTACTTGTAAGTTAGGCTTGGCAATGGAAACATTGTCATGAAGTCTACGATCTACTCGCCAATAAATTAATATATATGTGCGTATGTATGTATATCGTATGCAGACGGCATAGAATAAACGAGGAATTGTAAGTACTGGAGCAGCCTTTGTTGCTACGATGTACTGAGGTCTGAGATTAAGTATGTCATTAAATTTACTCCTTTGCGGAACGTCCTATAATAATAAAAAGTTGTTTTTTATATTTTTTTAGTGCAGAAGCTAAACAGTTACAGTACGCATATATACATGGCCTTTTATTGCTTTTATCTAATTAATTAATGCATAAAAAATAATATATTCATTTTCTAAGATGCTCTCTAGTTTAATAAAAACCACACACTATAATCAGCAAACTTTATTAACTAGCTCTGGTATACTCAGGAAACGTTAAACTTCATAAGTTAAAATAAGCTTTGTATTTGCTTTTTGTAACTATCTGGTGGAGCAAAATCTGAATTCTCGAAAAATTAAAGTTTTTATTTTTTCAATCTTCAAAATTGGACCATATCCTTTTTTTCTATAGCTAACCTCATACGAAACACTTTTTAATATATACATTAGACACTGCTAAACAGACACGAATTGGCTTCATTATGCTAACCATTCTTAAATTTATTTTATATTTCATAAAAAATTCAAAACCAGGTAAATTTCAATGTTTTTCTCCTTGAAAACTGAGTCATACTTTTCCACCCTGTCTTCACTAAATAACTCCAAGAAAAAATTATATGCCAATGTATCTGAGATGTTCAGCATTGATCCAAAAACAAGTATCCGGAAATATCTTATTTTTTGCAGTTTTTATAACTTTTTTAGTGCTAATGTTTCAGATTTTTATACGTATTATTTTACTATTAAAAATTAAAAACTTTGAGCCCTCATACCTCTACGAAACACTAAGATACATTAACATTTGTCAATAACAAATTTTGCTTTTTTTGTAATACTTAATAATATATTTAAGTATGAAAAAAAATCTGAACACTCTTTTTTTTTTAGTATTTTTTGTAGTACAACTTTCAACAAATTTACGTTAAGCAGCAGTTGTTTTTTATTTTTGTTATAGATCTGCATACTCTACCAGGTCCATTTCAAATTATTGATTTTTCGTAGAAATATCCTCAAAATGTGTAAAAAAAAATGAATATCTTCGGTTTTGCTTCAAAAAAAGACCAGTATATCCTCTTCCCAAATTTTGAATTTGAAAAAAAAGTTGACAAAGATCTTGTTTTTTTCTACGAAAAATGTAACTTAAAAGTTTATCAGTACAAGATTGTAACAGGAAATGAAAACACTTGCAAATATAGAATAAGCAGTAGTATACATACTAAACGAGTAAAATATCTCGGTATCTAAATCTTCATTTCTTTTAGTTAAACTTGACACGATGTATACATTGGCTTTTTCTATAATCACTGTTGATTAAGCAGCTATAGGCTAACTACTTGGTAAATATATGACTGAATATTCAAACTAAATGAAATCATTTGAATTCGTCAGAAGCAAGACATGAACACATTTTATAATGGAAAGCCCAAGAGTAAAAACCAGATATACCATTAAATATATAAATGATATACCTTGGATCCTAGCAAACAAGATTAGCTGCTTATACCTAACAAAAACAATTATTATTCTTTTTCTTTCGATGTGTATTGTATAATATTAAAAAGTCAACTACAATTTACTTTTTAACCTTGATTATTTTGAGCTTGACAAGATTATACTCATCAGCCCAATTCATAAAAAAAGTTTATATTTAACAACTAGTATCTAGAAATAATGCACAATGCATCTAACTTTCAAATAGAAATACTGTAACAGCTATTGTACGCCACGGCATTTCTCTTGAGCGAATGGGATTACTTCAAAATGAAATACTTTTAGAAAGCCCAACTATGTTGCCACATTTATCGGGCATATATGATGTTAGATTATAATTGGTGATTGAGGAAATTACTGTTGGAAATAAAAAAAAGGACTTTATTGACAAAGTATGATATGTGTATATACAAGAAAGAGAAAGAGATATAGAATTAATTAATAAATGTTTATGAGAGAGATTATTATAATAGATAGTTGTATGTGTTTTTTCATTTTTTCAAGTGTTTTTTTTTTTTTTTTCATTTTTTATAGCAGTTGCTTTGTTTTGAGAATAGTATAATTGTCTGTGCACCCAGAAAAAAAAAAGTAGTATTAGAAATGTCTTGTTAAAGATCTTCCATGAAAATAGAATCATCATCATCATCAATAATAATAGATTCATCATCTTCTTCTTCTTCTTCACCTTCTTCTACTGCTACTGTTAATGACTCATTTCCGTCATCATCATCGTCATCAAAGTCTACTTCATCTTCTTCAACAACAATAACTTCACCTTCATTTTGAACAATTTCATCCTCTTCTTTCCTGACATCTGATCTAATACGATCCATACCAATCAAGATAGCGGCAGCTTCAAGCATTTGAACTTGTTGATGCTTAGTTAAAGGCAACTTTTTAGTCAATTCCCATTCTTCCGAGTGCTCCCAACGATGCTTTTGTAAGCAATTTGGATGTTTATAAGATTTTCCACAATCATTACATCTATATTGACCGCTAAAAGATTCAGAAAGACCACGACTAACACTACTTTTTCTTCTACCGCCGCCATTAATCATTATATCAGAAGGTTTACGATTATTATTACGTATAGTGAGCCCACCTGTAGCAGCTGCAGTAGCAGTAGCAGTACCAGCAATGATAGAAGGGGGTGCATGTTTTCTGATGCTGCTAGAATGATCAATTGTGTAGTTTTCTGGTAGAGATGTTGAATAATCTTTAATGTGCATATCGTTAAATACTGTTTGAAGAGAATCTCTACGATTTTGTACTAATGATGGAGGCTTCTCATTAATAGTTATAATAATAGGGGCTGAATTATTATTAGTAGTTTCTTCACCACAAAATGAATTTGGTGGAGATGGAAGCCCAGTTGGATTATTAGCCTTTTCTTGTTGTTTCTGTTGTTGTTCCTGTTGACGAATTTGAAAAGAGAGAAATGAAGACATGTTGTATATAGATGTTGTGTTATGAAAATTAGAAAAAAAAAAAAAAAAGGTCCCAGGGCACAAAATAGAAAGAGATAGAAATAATTAATTGAACATTCAAAAGAAAAAAAGGATGCTGGTCTTTAATTAGAAAAGCCATGTTTTATTGATTTGAAATATGATGGGTATGATAAATTTGCAATCAAATGGTGTTGTAAAGATGTTCAATTATTACTCAAATTAATAATTTGATTGAGTGGGGAATTATGATGAAGAAAATGAACTCTAATGTTTCGAATGGTGGCCGATCTGATAGAAATCACCGAAGTACGAATTGAATGCATTCTTCTTTCTTTAGTAACAGTATTTGTATATCTTTTGTTATCCTTGATTACGAATTGAGAGCGGCTTCTCCATTTACCTTCTTTTTGATACCATACGGTAAAGTCATCAGAGATTATTTCAAGCGCAATTCTTTCTATGGGCGATCTATAGCTTAAGAATAATCCACTGAGATCAATAGAAATGTAACGAATGTTTAAGTCATTAAAGTCCAAGATCATGTTATGACGATTATTAATCAGGGATGAAACATCAGATCCTCGAAGCTCCACTTGGCGTACATTAGGAAACCAGTTAGATATATTTTGCAGCATTTTACTGACGACTGGGAAGCCATCATTGAATGAGAAAGCGGTAATTGGTAATGCATGGCTTCGATTAAATGAACGAAAAGTTTGAAGAATGATATCAATATCTTCACAGAAACCAGAAATAGCCAATCCTTTGAGATGTTGACAATGATTAAGCAAATAAGTATGCATTTCATGAGAGATTGCACGACCGTCTATTTGAAGAACTTCAAGTTGAGAAGCAGAAATATGAGGAGCATCTTGAGAGGCATCTTGTACCTGAAATCTAGAATAATCAATGTGAAGTTTCAATATTTGTAATTGAGGACATGATCTTATGATAGAATCAAATACAATGCTGCTATTTGTTGTAATTGACAAATATTTCAAACTAATAAATCCATTCAAATAAGTTGGAATCTCATTGACACCAAGAGCATGAGAGAAATATCCATCACCAAGATCGACACTCAATCTATTAATTGTGGCTCTATACATGTAAGCTAATTCTACGAAATTGTGTCCAAGTGAATATAAATACATTCTATCTTCAACACGAACAAGCTCAAGATTAGGTAAATCAATAGCTGCATCAATCATGTAAAGAATGTAATAGATGGGATTTATATCTACAAATACCAATTCGGCAAGATTGGGGCAGCCACGCAAGATTCGTAAAAACTCTTCTCTTTGAATAGGGTCGCCAGTGCCTGTTCGCATGATAAACAACATTTTACGAATATTGGTACCACGACTAGGATTTACAGCAATCTCTCTTGATAACTGTCTTATGGCATAGTAGCCACGTAAACTGACAATATTTTTATTCAAATCGGTAAAGAATCTAGCTGCAGAATGCCATGTTCTGGAAACAAACAAGCATTCATTCTGACTGTACATCGGTAAATGTTGAAATATATTGAGTAATATCTCAGTAGGAAAGTCTGACATATTGATATATTTGATCAAAGTAAAGTTAAAGAGAGAAAGAGAAAGAAACAAGAAAAAAAAAAGTGCTTTATATCTATACATTGCAACAAATTAGTAATATTATTCTATTGATACATTTCTATTTTAATTCAGCCAAAACGATCTTTTCATCATTCAACATGGATTTGATTTTTTCAGGAACCTTTTCTATTTGGTTTGCACTTGACATTGTCGTATTCAAGATTTTATCCCAAGCTGTGAACTCTTCTTGATCTGAAGCAAGAGCCATTGCTTGATGGATCCAAGCTAATAAGCCATTATATTGAATTAAGTTTGAAGTGACACTTGGAATAGCGGTAGCTTGTTCCATAATCTATAAGCATTAAATTGTAATCATTAGTCAAATTGTATTTAAGATATGTCATGCTTTTACTTACCTCTAAAACAGCCTTTTTGCTTGATTGATCTGCATAGGCAGAATTGTAAAATGTAGCAATCATATCAAAAATACTTTGTCTAGCAAAGATTTTATAATCTTCATATGTCCTTAAAGAAGATGATAGCACATAAAGTAACCAAAGGCGTTCTTTTTTATGGTTTGGAGATGAAGATGTAAATAAGAATGTAAACATTGGTACATACTATAAAAAGAAAGATTAATATATACTCAAAAATTGTTCGTATTACGTTCAAAGCTTACATTGAAATCGTATGATGGGTTTTGCAATATCCAAGTGGTAATATGAGGCAACATGAAATGCTCAGGATGAAGCAAAATAGATAATGCATGAGACACACAAACAGAAATAGCAGCAGGTACTCTAGGGGGAGCATCAGCTTCAGATCTACCATGAATAGAATTCTTGAATTGCTCTAAAACAAAGATTATTGATGGCTGTTCACGGAAACGAGCATGTTCCACCATAACGTAAAATTGGTCCATCATTTGATAGGCAATATGACGAACATATTCATCTGTTGAAGACATGCCCATAATCACAAAGCCAAGACCATTACATTCAATAAATTTGCGACATTCAACAGCACCAGAAGAGATTAAATTGGCAAACAAAGGCATGAAGAAGGAAGGATCATATACAGGAGCCAAGTTGTTATTATCAGTAGAGGCATCAATGTTGCTGCTTTGTTTGAGAGTACATTCAGTAGGGAAATGGGTAAAGGTATATTTCATCAAGGCAGGATCAATGAGACTAAGTGTTTCAATGGAAATAGCGCTAGTTTGTAATAAGGTACCTGCTTGAGCATGTGCTTGGCGAGTACGATCAGAACCAGGTCCCCACATGAGCATCTTGGGAAGAATAGTTTCACGACCATGGCTTTCACAAGACATTAATATTTCAAGAATCAATTTGTCTGTAGTACCTGTAGTTGCACTATAACTTGTCAAAAGAGGATCTAATAAACCATGATGTTTAGCTAAAACTAAAGGTTGGATCTTGTTGAGTGTATGAATCAATTGAATAATGGCAAATCTTTGAACATCATTGACGGGAGTTTGCTTCAATAATAATTTAGCTACGTCAGGAGCTGTCAAACGTTGATATTCTTTATGATCAAGGATACGACGAAGATAAGTTTCAATGGGTTCTAATTTGTCATAGTTTTCATATACATGTTCAATCAATACACGCACAAAACGCATAGCAGCAGCATCTTCAATATTATCCAACAAAGATGTCAAGATAAAATCACGAACAGTTTCGGTATTTAGGTTAGCAGCCCAGTTACCATTCAAAAGTTTGACAAATTGAACAAGTTTATCGTAGAAAGCATCTTCAGGTGTTTCACCAGACATAATATTTGCATCAGCAACTGCAGTTAATTGTTTCAACAAAAAGTCCATGACAAGTTCAATGAATTCGCTTCGTTCATCAGTGCTTTTGGCCAACAAATCATAACCAATTTGTACAACATCCACAAAATTGGGAGTGAGTAAAAGGCTTTCAGTCAAACTATTCACCACAATGCTAGGAACATCTACAGAAGAAGCAATGCATGAAGAACGCAACGCATCAATATCGATAATACATCTGTTGCCTGCCAAGATGTGCTTGATGATAGGTTCACAGCAAGCTTCCAATAGAACATGCACAGCATGCTTTTCAGCTTCATTATCACCATCACGTTGCTCTCTAGTCATGCTCAATTCCAATAAAGATAAAACTTCCAAATTGAATTCTTCGGTTGTACCCAATTTCCAAAGTTGTGTAATAATTTCAAATGCTTTGCTAGGGATAGTAAATTCTTGGGACGAACTATACATGTATTCAACAAGGACAATTAAAAGTTTCTTCATTGTATCATTGATATGAATATTTTTAGCAATCTTTTTACTGTAAGTATAGAGACCTTGGAAATCAACACGAATAACGCAATCGAGTAATGTCTTTGCATTAGATCCTTCACCAAAGATATCCATAAATGAAATTGCCAATTGAAGATATGTTAAATCAGCAACTGAAGGGAAAATATCAATGTCTTGATATGAAAGAATTTGGCTAGTCAGTTCATTGTCAAGATGCTTCAATGCAGGATGAGTAAAGATAAAATTCTTTAATTCTACTCTAAACTTGACATCTTGGATTTGGTTCATTAATTGAATAACATGGCGTAATAATGTAAGAGTGAATTGTAATCCTAAAAGCTCGGGTTTTGCTTGCATTAACAATGTATTCAAATGTTGAAAAATACATGATGTAGCATTCATCATTTCGCGAGATTTGAGAGAATCTAAGGATTGCTTTAATACAATCATTGAGAAATTATGGTTGTACAATTTGGCAATGGCAGCATTATTGAATAAACAAGCAAAAGGAATTTTCTTTAACAAAGAAGCAATATGCTCACTACAAGAAAAAGTGTTATAGTTTAGCATAAAGATATATATATATATATATATATATATATTATATATAAACAAAAGGTAAACTTACTGCTCCATGGAGATTAATGATTTCATATGTTTAACTTCACTGTAAGAGAAAATATCGCCTGCAAGTGGATGACGAGACATAATATAGTCCACGAGAGGCTCATATAATACCCAATTCAACTTTTGATGGCAATAAGAAGCAGTTTTTTCAAAATGACTATCAAGCACATTAACTGGTAAGTGTTGTAAAAGTTGAATAAACTCTTTTCTGCATTCCACAACATCCTCGATTTTATCTTCTACAGTTTGATCATGTTGAGAAATATATAAAATAATTAAATCTATTGTTGAAACTTACTTTTGACTAATTGAATCAAACGATCCTCGAGCTTTTCATTGGTGTGTTGCTTTTTAGATAATTTTACTTTTTGTCCCAAACATAATTTAGCTTGATAAATCATTTCATTTTTGCTCCAGTTTTCTACACAGCGAGGATTGATTTCTTGTGATTCGGTCAATTCACCATCTAATTTAGAGCTAATAGCTTGAAGATAGAAAGGAACATGTTGTTTTGTAAGAAGCAATGAGAGCAAATTAGTCAAATATAATACAGCAGGACGTCTATCAGATTTGATAAAGTTCAAATTTTCACATAATGTTAATAATAAAGGACTGAAGGGATGCTTGTATTTGGATGCAATATCAGTGCTTGTGTTGGCCAGGATTAAATTTCTAGTAAATCCACTTTCAGAACCACTGCCAATATAATCGGCATTCACCGTATTAACAAGTTCTACTAATTGATCTGTATATTTATATTGTGCTTTACTAAATCGATTGATACAGTTATCCAAGAATTGAAGTACGCCCTGTTGAGTTTCTGACATGGCCAAGTTTTTGGATGATGAAAAAAAGTTCTGAGGTAAAGCATTTAACCAAAGCTGAACTTCTTCAGGATCATGAGTAAACATGAATGATTCAGATAAAGTTTGGTTTAATAACTTTCCAGTCAAATCGCGAATATGCTTGTAAGGTGTTTGAAGGTACAATGTCAATAAGGTAGTAATATGAGATGTAGAAGATCCAGCTATATATTTAAAAAAAAAACGGTTTTAGTTACAAATTGTCAGAACAATGTTTAGTTACTTACAAGATTTACTAGTCCAATTGAAATCAGGCATACTGAGAAACAGTTTTAATAAATGAATCAAGGTACCTGGCTTTACAGACAAAATATCAGTTGGGATAAAGTTGCCAGGATCAATATTAGATTCCATCAAAGCTTCAGGTACAAACTCTTGATAATAACGAACCACTCTGAAAGCAGTATCTTGAAGTAATTGATTTTGGGAGCTTAATTCATCTTGATCCGCATCTTCGGTCTGTTGTGCCATTTTCATAGATGTTTGTTTATGCAAAGCTACCAATGTTTGAATTTCGGGTACTCTACGACGTAAACCTTCACGAACACTTTCCAAACACTTTTTCCAGTTTTCAGATGGCATATTGTTATTGGATTCCGATAGTGTTGTTTCCAATGTCATGATGACCTTCTTCATTGATTGAGCAACCTTGTCGTATTTCTGAAACACGGCTGATAATACAAGCATAGTGGTATATCTAACAAGAGGACTAGCATGTTGAAGACCTTTACTGGCTAGTGAACGATTAAAAACATTAGGTAAAATATTGTCAAGAATTGTATCTACAGATGGAGGCTCGGCAGGATAAAGACGAGTTTCTCCATAATATAATGATGGAACAGGCAGTTGAACAACCTTTTGTAAAACAGTGATATTAGCAAGCCATTTGCTGGAAATACGAGGTTCAAACATCAAAATTGTATTGCTCCAAAATCTAAAAAATTAATCAATAACTAAATCAGTAAACCATATTCTTTGTAAACTTACTCTTGAACAAGCTCAGGACAAGCACCTAAAATCTTCAAAACTAGCTCTTGTTGACGCATATCATCTGCAGGCTTCAGTGTTGTAATAAATTTAGCCAAAACTCTGTTTGTAATTTTAGAATTCTTATTGTTTTCATCATTAGTGGCAGTTGTGGTTGTGTTGGGTTTAGCAGGGTACCATGTAGTATCTTTGAAACAGACACCAACATCGGGCACACTACAAATCGAGATTAAAAAGTGGTGTACTAAATCTGCTGGTATACCAGTTTCTCCAGGTACTGTCTCTTCTTCTTCAAAACGAGTGTAAATTTTGGCGAGCTTTTCCAAGATATATGATGAGAAAAAGAATGCCTTGATGCTTCTAGGAACATTTGTATCCAAAATCAAATTTTCGTACATTACTGATAATGTTTGTTCAATCAAAGGATAAGCGTCTTCGTCCATGCCAACAAATACACCACTGACAAGTCCTTTAACTCCCAATACTTGCTTTTTAATCTCGGCATCGCCATGTTTGAAAAATGCAAGGACAAATTGTATATAGTTAGTACGAAGATCTAAGGAAAAACAACTAATGTTTGAGCCCAAATTGAATGACAATCATTTAGTAGTTTGAGGTTACCATAAATATAACTTTGGGCTTTCTTGTTCTTTTTGATTTGTCTATATCTAGAAGCTCTCAAAAAACCCTAAACATTTCAATGAATGTTAGCATTTACTAATTCTGTGAATCAAGTTCCAAAAACTACTCACTTCTGCTTGAAAGTTGAAAGTTGTAAACAAATCTCTAGCTGTTGATTCATTGAATGAAACCATTGAAGTCAATAATCTATAGGTTGATTGACAGTGAGGAATACGCATGGATGAAATACCACGATAAATGTATTTCATTTGTCTTTGTAAAACTGCCTGGATAAGTTGAATACCGTATGATCTAATAATAGGTGTTGTACATAATCTCATAAATAATCCTACAATATCAGGCAACATACATTCCAAATCTTGGATGTTTGTCTATTCAATTTTCAGAATGTCAATTACAACAAATGTCAAAAAACAAAATTTTCACTTACAGAAGCTTGATAATCCCATAAGTTGTTCAATTCATAACTATCTGTACATGATTGGCAATATTCAACAAGAGGTCGAGTATATTTTTCGGTGGGATCAACTCGATTCTTTACTGCAATTGTCAGTTGTGTTCTTAATTTCGATAAACCTACACACAGAAAAAAATGTCAAACTTTGTTTCTCAGTTAAATCCCCATCACAAACTGAGATTACCTCGAATAAGTGTTTGAAGATCTTTCACTTTCAATGCCTCTTCAACCTCTTTAGGTGTCTTGTAATAGTCTTCTAATTGAGTACTCATATTGAATTTTATATCATACAAGGATGCAAGATTTGGAATCTACCGAATTTTTTTTTTTTTTTTTTTTTTTTTTGGAAAGGATGTATAATTTTAGTGGCTTATTGATTGTCCCTTCGTGACTAGAGAAAGATATTTGCTTTGCATGAATCAAACTAATCATTCAGGTTGCATTGATGCTAAAAGCGTCAGAATAACGAATATCAAGACATAAATCTATATTTACTTTTTAAACTATAGTAATTATGAAATATACAAAAGTTTGTAGTATGAAAATTGAATAATAGTCTCTTTTGGATTTTTATGAAGAGGTTATTTTGCTATTACGTTTCTATAACATAATAAATTTGATGTATAGAAAGGCTAGTGATATTTCACTACACTTCATACTAAACGCTTTTTAAGATATATCTAAATACACTACTAAACAAGCACAAGTTTTCCATATTACTCTACTCATTCTTATATTTATTTTATATCTTACAAAAAGCTCAAAATCAAGTAAAATTTACTAAAAAACTGAGTCTCGCTTTTCATCATTGCTTTTCTTTTTTTTTCACTAAATAACTCCAAGAAAAAATAATATTCTAATGTATCTGAGATGTTCAGCATTGATCCAAAAACAAGCATCCGGAAATATCTTATTTTTTGCAGCTTTTATAACTTTTTTAGTGCTAATGTTTCAGATTTTTATACGTATTATTTTACTATTAAAAATTAAAAACTTTGAGCTCTCATACCTCTACAAACCATTAAGTTACATTAATACTCATCAATAACAATTTTTGTTTTCTTGTATTACTTTGCAACATATTTAAGCATAAAAAAGTTTAAGTACTTCTTTTATTTTCCTTCCCTGACATTTTTTGTAGTAGATTTCATCAAGAAACTTATTACGCTGATGAGCGGCAATTGTTTTTTGTTTTTTGTTTTTGTTATGGATCTCAGTAAGCTCCATCAGGTCATTTAAGTTTTTTCTTTCAAATTATTGGTTTGTCGTAGAAATATCCCCAAAATGTGTAAAAAATGAATGTCCTCGGCTTTGCTCCAAAAAAAGACCAGTATACTCTCGTCCCAAATTTTGAATTAAAAAAAAAGTTGACAAAAACCTTGTTTCCTCTACAAAAAATGTAGCTAAATTGATTGTGCATTTTACCAATTTTTGAATTTAAAACATATTTTATAAAAGTTTGCGTGTATTTTCGACAAAAGTTTTAAAGATTAAACCAAATTTTTCACAAATTTTGATATGAAATGTTTTTCTAAATTTTGTTTAGTAGGTGTTCAGTAAAATGAGAAAAAGCTTTAAAAAGATACAGTTTAAATCCTTCTTTATTAAAAAATGGATAGTGTGCAATAAGACTATATTTCTACTCTATTTATATTATTTGTAATTTCATTATGCCTGGCAGTTTTTTACTGTAACTGTCAGTGATTTATCTGAATTAGGAATTACGGGATTAACAATTTAGATTTGAGTATTTGTCAAACCATAATGTTTATCGTGCAGATCAGACCATGTTACATTCCATGTGTCTATTCATGCTTTTTGTTGAATCACAAAAGCATGATTCTATTCTACTCATGCGATATTCATATGTTTATTCTTTTGATAAACATATTGGTTTGTTCGTGATTTAAGATTTGTATTGAGCTTCTTGATTTACACAGTCAAGGTGCCCTTTCAATGTCTGTTTTTTAGACATATTTGTTAATGATCCACATAAAACAATCCTTATTTTGGCCTATGTGTTTTATAGATTTATTTTATGATTCTACTTGTTTTCATTTTTATAGTTCAGTTTATTTTATTGTATGTTTCGTTACTCATACTTTTCATATTTTATGATTAAATCCATGTCATCTCTTCTATTCAAATATTAGAACACAGTTTTATTTGAGATGGCATTTGATTTCTTATGTAAGGAATAGCAGCACTCAATATAATGTTTTCCTGATTTGTTAAATCAATATGGATAAATACTTATCATATTGATCTATTGGTTCTATAGTTATATTCTCAGTAGTAAATAATGAACTGATATAAAAGACCTATACTTTTATATCATAATAAACTTCAGGCTTCTTTTAGTTTTTATATACAGTTGGAAAAGCTGATAATTATTGTCTTTTTAAATTGTATTTTATTTATAAGCTTTAAGAATAATTCAGACGGTTTTATTTTAAATCTTTTTTGTTGAATCCACAGTTCTGTGCAGGCACTTTTATACGGCAATGCAGAACATGTCGTATTAAACTGTGCCATAATCTAAACCAAGATACCTGCCTGCACAGAACTGTGTGCACAACATCAACAAAAAATTCAAAGTTACAGAATAACTGACAGTTGACAGAACAACTGCCAAATAATATTTAAATACTAAATATTATAAATAGAAAAGTAGAAAGCCTAGCATTTTATTGTAGATTATCTATAATTTAATAAAGAAGAATTTAAACAGTATCTCTTTTATGCTTCTTTTTA
>JAEPRC010000958.1:0-15122 GCA_016758945.1 Mucor plumbeus
TATAAATTCGAAATAAGGGGTTTTAAGCTGTAAAATTTGTCCACCAGTCTTCGGTGGATACAAAAACCTCCTTTATATCAAGGTTTCCGTTATATCGAGGGACCTTAAATCGAGGTTCGACTGTATATATTATAAAACAACGCTTATCGTTATAATTTTATGGAACAAAACCATAGTATTTCGAACGCTATTTTTTTCCATTTTTAGTATTTTTAAGCATATTTTTGATATTTTTTGAGTACATTTTTTATTATTCATAAGCATATTTTGAGACGATTTTTCCTGCAGGATATATGCTCATTTGAGCCTATGGATGTACTCGTGGGAGCAAATTCATTTACTAAAAGAAATGTGCTCATATGAAAGCATCGATGCTCTCAAAAACTCATCCGGGAGGTTATAGTGGATCATGAATAAGTTTTTTTATAACATTTATATAAGGCAGAAAAAAATTTTTGTATTAATGAAACATAAGTTATTTTATTTATTGCACAGTACTGGGAAGAAAAACTAAACCCCATTTTGAATCTATTTTTCCAATTGCAAAAAACTGACTACAAAAACCGTACCTCGGTTAATTTTGTTCCAAATAACTCACGACTTAACATAAACGTATGTACACATCTTGCACACAACTAATTCAGAGAAAAGCTTCTACAATCTACTATACGTAGAGAAAATTATTGCAAAAGTGCTCCTATTATAACTTATATTACGCGCTTCTGATTGAAAACAATTAAAATGCTGTCAGTATTGAATACTTATCCAAGTAAACCCTAACTCTACAAATACTTAATATTGCATTTGACAAATACATGCTCCAGGTTTCAGATTCCATCCATACCAGTTAATTGTCTTTCTTTTAAATTGATTAATAAAAACAATATAATTGGCCACAAGATTTTATCCAGTTTGTTGTATAAGGACCGGATTTGCGATAATACACTTAAAAAAGAGTACAATAAAAAGAATGTGTAATTAATCAGTTCCCCAACTGTATAATAAAAACAAGATAACGTTTACTTAGATATAAAAGTAATGTCTTTTATAATAATTTAGTATTGAGTTCCTGAGATACAATTAAGAGTGTTATTGAACTATTAAATCTGTTTGAGAGTAATTCAGGGATTGATGTTAATTAATCATTGAAATATCAAAAGGGTTAATAGAAATAATCTTGCCAAAATATTACGCTTTCACTAACGATACATCCAGAGGATGTATTTACACACTTTCATTATAACCAATACTAGCCTTACTATTCTAAGGATATGATATAATGAAACAACGTGGAGAACATAATGTAGATCATGTGAACACACTTTAATTTACTATAATATAGATTATAGGCTGTAACATTGGATGTGCGGCCTTGTTATAGATATTGACACAACAATCATAATTAAGCCGTGATTGCATAGCTTGTGAGTTGCCTTGTTTCTATGCTGCGCTTGTTGTGCCTGAGTTGTGATTTGATATATCTTGACAACTACTTGAATTATTAGCCGCTGAGGTTGAAGAGTATTGTGTCATGATTTGAGTAGTCCGAGCCTTTCGGGTGATTGATTGAGAAATAATAAATTAGGCGTTTCTTATATCCGAATCCAGGCTTGTTCTTTCATGCTCTAAATAGTAATCAGCGGATTGTATGATCTATTGATTGTTTATAGAAGGCGATAGAGTATAATACTTGGTGGTGATATATTCGAGTTACTCCTTATACAAAATGTTTAAGGAAGTAATGTATGTATTTGAGTGATAGTTTGTTTACCGACTGTAGAAATAAAGGGAAACTATTCAAATATATATGTAAACGAATGTGTTTCACTTGTTCTCTGTAATATCAATAAATGTACGATAGGGATTCGTGTGTAATAATATCAAATTATGTTTACGAGAAAAAGGTTGTTTTTATTAAGTAATATTTCAGATCAAAATGTCAAGTTAAATTTACCAATCATAGTCTATATCTAAAGGTCTGTGCTCCAAACACTAGTAAATGGTAACCATTAAAGACGAGCCGAGCTTTAGACGAGCTTGGTCAAAACTCGTGAGACGAGTCGAGCCTTGTGCTACACGAGCTCGAGCCGAGTTTTCAAAAAAGCTCGTTTGAGGAAGACGAGCTTTGGACTACTTTTCAAAAAGCTCGTACGAAAGATACGAGCTTTGTATTATTTACATTTTATGACAATTAGTAAATGATATAATATTACCAAACATTATAAGTTTGCCTTACTTTAGTCATTTATAGCTTGACAGACAAAATAAAGCACTTCTGCCACATTTGAGTTTTTGAAAAGAAGTCAAAAGCTCGTCTTCCTCAAACGAGCTTTAGTCACACACAAGAAAAGCTCGTATGGGGTGAACGAGCTTAAAAAAAAGCTCGTTTAATTTCAACGAACCTCGAAAAAAGCTCGGTAGCGTAAAACAGGCTCGGCTCGTTTTATATGCCTAGTAAATGGTGATACCTAATATGTACACTGACGTGTATTTGGATATATCAGTGGGATATAACATAGTTTGATAAACGATACACTTTATAATTGACGAATTTTATTATTCACTCTCTGATATACACAGAAAGCGTTAAATTTCATACGTTAAAACCTAAAATAAAATTTGTAATTTTTTTGTAGTAAGCATCTGCTCAAGCAAAAACTGAATGTTCATAACTTTAATATTCAACGCCAGGAATGCGTTCACTTTTCTATACAATTAACCTCATATCATAAAATATTAAACACTTTCTATATATACAGTGTCCTAAACACTGTTAAATTAAAATAAGCTGATTACATTATGCTACCTGTCCTTAATTTTTTTACATCTTATGGAAGGCTCAAAACTACGTATTTTTACTACCTTTTTTTAAAAGCTCAGTTTAGCTTTTTATCCATGCCCTGCGATTTTTTCTATTCAATAGCAAGCGAATAAAAATAAATGCAAATATGCCTTAAATGATCAACTTCAATCCAAAAATGAGCATCTAAAAATATCTTATTATATTTAGCAATTGATTTAACTTTTTCAGTGCTAATTTTTCAAGTTTTTACATTTACTTACTTCATAATGACTAAAGATTAAAAACTTTAAAAATTCATATCTTTATAAGTGATTTATCGAGACTAGTTTAAAAATAAATTCAACGTAAAAAGTACCATTTATTATGAGCTTATAGAGAGGGTTTATATACTAATTAGATTAATGGATTAAATGTGAATAATAGTATAATTAGAATAAACATATGGATATTGTGTGAATATAATAGAATCATGCTTTTATAGTCCCATAGTAGCATGATGATAACCGCATGGAATGTAGCATTGTATGATTTGCATGTCAAACATCATGGTTTGACAAATACTCTAAACTGGTAATTCGGTAATTCCTAATTCTGATGGATCAATAAGAAAATTAAGCTATACTAACACTTTTTAATTATAAAACTTACTTTTTTTGTAGTGCTCTATAACATATTTAAGCATAAAAAAATTCTAAGCTCTTTTTTTCATTTTTTGATATTTTTTGTAGCAGATTTCAAAATATTTATTACATTAAGCAGCAGCCAGCAGATATTATTTATTAATGCCATAGAGCTCGTTGAGCCCTGTCTAGTAAAATTTCGTTCTTTTCAAAATACTAATTTTTCATAGAGGTATTCTCAAAAATGTGCGAAACAGGAAATCTTCGGTTTTGTTCCAAAAAAAAAAAGACTACAACACGGGAAAAAAGATGTAAAATGAGATACAAACTACAACTTTTCTAAAAAAAAAAAAAAAAAACCTACTATGACAGTCGCTGCAAAAACTGTTTTACGTGAAGATGTTATCGGAAAGGTATAACTTTATAAGAATCTTATATAAAGAAATAAATAACTGCAAACTTTAAAATTTCTATTTTCGTGTTTTTTCCCATAGTGCTAGTATATTCTCACCTCAAATTTTAAAATTTAATATTTTTTTGACAAAAACCTTGTTTTCTCTATGAAAAACAAAGTTACAAAGTTTGCCAATAGCTCGATTGATAGATAACTTTATTATGCATTAAATTAGCTATTTGTATTTAATACATGCTTACAAAAATTGGTGCGTACCTCCAAAAATCTATAAAATTTCAATCGTATTTTACCCAGAACTTAGCATAAAATGCTTTTCCAAGCTTTACTTAAATAGATGTAAAATTTAAAACTGTACAAAAAACATTTAATAGAAAATTGCAGTTTGGTTTATAGTTCACGAGCCATTAGACGATTTCGGTTTTTGAGTCATTTTTTGATCAATTTGCTAATTTGAGTTTGGTGCTCAGTTTGCATAGATTTAAGCCATAATATGAAGTATTATTTTGATTATCTCGGCGAAAAATTAGCATTTCTAACTGAAATAAAAATTAAAGAGTAGGTCTGAACTAAATTAATTATGTGAATACCAAAGAGTAATACTTCAATTTGCATACTTTATTTTTAAAATCGCTTGTAGGTCAATTTTAGGTCGAGGTTAGGTTAATACAATAACATTCTGGTATCAACAACCTTTATATTCGATGACAGTTATCAATAGCTATAATACACACTAAAGTTTTACTACGTATGATTGATGAACTCATTGATAAAAGAAAATCCAAAGTACCTGCCAAGTAAATCAGTCGTTTATGGCAATCAATTTAAGGTATTAAAGCGCCATCAAACCACAATTACGTGACAATTTATTTTTGTATCAAAAGTGGTCCAACAATCAAACAATTATTAGCAATCTCTTTGAACACGAATTATTGCAAAACAAGATGAAAATCAATGTTGTATCTTGGACTATGGCCGCTCAATGGTCTTGGGATGTAAAAGAAGGAGATGATGTTTGCGGTATTTGCCATTCAGAATATGATGGTTGCTGTCCCACTTGCAAAAGACCTGGCGATGATTGCCCACTAATCTGGGGAGAGTGTAGCCATGTTTTTCATTTACATTGCATCATGACATGGTTTCAAAGCTCAACAAGAGGAGAGACATGTCCGATGGATCGAACGCCATGGCAAACAGCTAAAGCACCACTTCAATAAATAATTTTTAAACATAGATCCATACCCCTTTTTCATAAACATAAACTCATACA
The DNA here is from genome assembly GCA_016758945.1 of Mucor plumbeus. NCBI lineage: Eukaryota > Fungi > Mucoromycota > Mucoromycetes > Mucorales > Mucoraceae > Mucor > Mucor plumbeus. The sequence goes on from JAEPRC010000958.1 coordinate 5,106, forward strand.
CGTCCAAAAACACATTTAATCAAATCAAAATTATTAAAAGTATAAATGATCTCTGGAAATTTTATTATATAAAGAAAATATTTAAGCCTTGTAAGAGATGGCACCATCGAAACGTTGCTTGAACCATTCCATAGCTTCTTCCTAATTAGTGATATGTTATTAACATTTGTATGTATAAAGAACAAAATATCTCTTTTTACCTTCTTGATTTTGTGGCTGACACCAACCTTGGCCTTACAGTGCTTTCTACGAGCGACACGGTTACCAGGACGGCCCATGACGATGTAGTAATCCATACCATAAATACCAATAGAAGGATCATACTTGATACCCAAATCAATATGCTCATCAATACCGAAACCAAAGTTACCGGTTTCAGAGAAGTTACGAGCCTTGAGTTCGTATTCCTTGACCTTCAAACCACGTTCGAGGATTTCTTCAGCCTTAGGACCACGGACAGTGACATGAACGGAAATCTTTTCGTTACGACGAATAGAGAAAGTACGGACAGTGTAACGAGCCTTAGAGTAGACGGGAGTTTGACCAGTCAATTGTTCGAGAACCTTGGCAGCACGAGTAAGTCTATCACCAGATTCACCAACACAAATGTTGAGAACCAACTTCTCGATTTGGAGGTTGCGCATGGGGTTCTTGGTAACCTTCTGTTCTTCGGCGCTCTACATATCAATAATTTGTTTTAGCATTTATGCACAATTCCAAGAGATAATCTCCATAGGATCCCATTTCAAAAACTAAAATAAGATATATAATGCTTTCTGAATGTATGAGGTCGGGTGCATATTAGAAATTGACGTATTATATTGACATGTGTCCACTCAGTAACACCATCATCCACACTCAACAGATGTTTGGGTTGAAAACCAAAATATTTAATCCATAATATCATCAATCCATCTATCTATCATACATCGCATCCTCATACATTCTTCTAGCTAAATCTATATGTTTAATTGATATTCACCATACCATTGTTGGACTATATCGAAGCTAAAAGAGGGAGAATCAATGCCTATAACTATTCACTTGATGATAAATTTGGTTGGCCGGCCCTATCTATAACATTGACATTCATTCAAAATGTCAAAATGGTTCGGTCCGGGATGTATATTCATTCTATGAGCGCAATATTATCCCCTAATCAAACAAGGCTACTACATTTCTTTTTAGGATTTGGTAGCAAAAAATTTTCATACAGAGCTCAATTCTAATATAGGGTCCACAAACTTATAGATTTTCATAAATCAGAGTATTTACAATAACAAATTTTATAATCAAAATTTTTTATAAATAGTTCATATGTATATATGTATATATGCAATACTAAATAAATAGTTTAAACTTTGGGAATTTTTATTAAAAAACCACAATGAATATAAAGCTTTTTATTTTTATAAATGTAAAATAAGAAACTTAATGCTTCTTGGACTAATGAAATAATAAAAAATAAAGAAAGTTTAAATATTAGTAACTATAGAAACAATTTAATATTAATCTGTCAAAATCTTACCTTGATCTTACGGAGGTAGAACTCGAGTTCCTTACCCTCAAGAATGTAACCATCACAACGACCAGATTGACCGGGACGAGAAGCAATGACAGCGTAGAGACGACCGGCATTGAATTGATCGTTCAAAAGAGGATCGATAGCAGCAGTGGCAGCACGAGCAGCAATCTTCTTCTCAACGCTCTTGGACTTCTTCTCAGCGGTAGTTTCCTAAATCACAAAATGTACATTTAGAATACAATCTCTATTGATTCCTCAAGATATTAATACTTACAGCAGCATCAGCAGCCTTCTTACCGAGAGCAATAGCGTAGTGAGATTCGTACCATTGACGGAAAGGAGTGGCATCAATTTGGATGACAGCACCCTTAACGAGAGTGTTAGTACGGACCAACTCGTTGTTGGAAGCGTTGTAGACAACGGTCAAAGCACGAGTCTTGCGAGAAATACCTTCGGAACCCCAAGAGAAGTTACCAGATTCAAGACGAAGAGCACGACGCTTGAAGTTACCACCACGGACACGGACAAGATGAATACGCTTACCACCCAACTTGGTGTTGGCAGATTGACGACCTAACTCGAACCTATTAACAAAAAAAAAAGTGATTATGTTGTTTAATATCACAAACTAGACATCTAGCACTAAAAATCTTACTTTCTCTTCTTTCTGTATTGATCACGTCTAGCACCGGTAGCGCTACGCTTATGACGAGAATCACGACTGATACCTATTATGATGGATTGATGTTAGTCTTCATGGATGGATGTTTAATGGATGTTTATCATGTCAATTTACCCATGGTGTATTTAGAGAAGGAACTTGATGCTTCTGCATTCTGATTTCACTTTTGTCTTGTTGAGAATCTCATACTCCGAGCAAAGTAATCCGGTCCATCAAGTGGCTTATTAGTTATAATTCCGAGTACATGAAAGCCCTAAATTTTTGCTTTAACTTGGTCAATTACCCACTGTCGAACTTCAAGTGGCGAAGCAAATTATGCTAGCATGGTATATTCGAAGCAATCTAGTGCTAGTGGAAGTCATTTGCGTTTAGAAAATGTTTAGTGTTTCAATTTAAAGCTCAAGAGTTGAATGTGCATGTTCTAAAGCTATTATATAACTAGTCTTGGTATCTACAATCTCTGTAAATCAAAGTAGATCCGTGCAAAAATATTTACGCTCATTTTTATTCTTTACTTTTTTTTTTTTTTTTTTTTTTTTTTTGCACATTCGTCCATGGTCCATTCAATTTTTTTCTTCTATCATATCAAATAAAAGTTTACCAATCCTATTATTGTATATATTACTTTAAACAAAGATATATTATATTTATTATGAGATGGCCTAGCGATATGGTATGAAACAGTTGGTATCTAGGCGTTGTTAAGAAATTACTTTATTTACTAAATTTACGTCGTCCGTATTGACAAATTTTGTTCTTTAAAAACGAAAAAAAATTCATCATGCTTCCCAAAATGTCAGTTTATTGCAAATATACTAGTTTCGAATTCTATGCATTTTTCCCTGGACAAAACAATTCTTCAAATCCTAATACTTACGAATTTTGCATTCGTCGGCCTTTGAATTGATTACCTATTATTATGCATATTTGAGTTTTGTACCCACCTTTTTACGAAAATTCCTCGAACAAACAAAATAAATAAGGATAATATAATTTGGACATAACGATCTGTTTAGCGTCGCTACCCAGTGTGCAGTTCATGCTGCTGCAGACCTACTATACTTAATTACAAGAAGCTTTTCATCGTACTTTACCAATATTTAGAATGTATATATATAATTGTTATTTTCAAAGATATGCTAACAATAATTGCGTATATTGTCTCTTGCTTTTCCATAATCATCACTTTATGTATATATATATATATATATATATTCTTGTACCCCCCCTTTCTCCTCATATTACTACTTCTCTTTGCTCGTTCTTTTCCCTTTCTTTGTTTAGGCGTGCGTTATTATTGTATGATTCCTTTTTTTATTTAAATTATTGCATTCAATTAATTTTAGCTGTGAAATACGACCATATGATTTTAGAAAGAAAGAGAAAGAAAATGTGCTTCAATTTAATGTTAAAATCTATTTGCATTTAAATGAATAAAAAAGATTCTTTAAAGTCTGGGATTAAGCAAAATAATTTATCAGATTACTTGGTGATGATATTGTTGCCGAGATATATTTACAAAATTACGGCATTGATATAATGAAAAAGGAGGGGCGGGGGGTTTACATGATATTGCAATTAGAATCACGGGGTGATGTAGTTGAGTAGCTTCGTGTAGCTGCAGATGAATTATATTGCAATCTACGAGGGGGTAAAGTATGCTTAACACACTGTTCCTTATTGATCGATGCTTGTTCGCGCTCGTTTTCTTTGCGCTTTTCTTTAATTTCTTTAGGAAAGTATAACAGCATGAAGCTTTGCAAAGTTTGATCCAAGTTATTAGCATCGGCATTACCTACTGCATGCTCTTGTCGGCAAATAGGACAATTATAAAGACGTTTCCTATGAGCCTTAATTAGGCATCTGACGCAGAAAACGTGGCCACATTCTAATCGAATAGGTCTCCAAGCAATAGCTGAAAGACATTAATTTTCTGTTTAATATAAAAATGGAATAAAATACTTACAAAAACACACAGGGCAATCATAATCATCCGGTTGTGGAACAATGGTAATCAATTTAGTTTGAATCGCATTAAACAAGGACAATAAAATTCCTTCAACAAAAATAGCGTTATTTTTGGCAAAAGAAGGGAATTCTGAAGTCGCACTAGACATTATAAGATTAAATTTAGAAATTAGCGATGAATAAGGCGGTCTACAAGTACCTTAAGCCACTTCTCTTATCATGTTTCTTCAAAATTTTAATCATTGCAGTCTGATTTAATAATTGAAAATGCTTGAAATGAACTAGTTGAGCGTTGATGGCCAGAAATTGAGTCAATGCTTTCTTTGAATGCCTAGATGTCAGTTTTTTAGTCTATACAAATAGTTAATAAATAATGTTATTGAGAGTAAATCTAATTATCATACCAAATTTATTCTAGTCAATTCCTTTGTAAACCATTCGAGTTTCTCTTGACTTCTTTCATAAGACTGAGGGGAATATTGGTTATCGGTTTCATTTCTGAAGATTTGAGCTTCCACATACAAATTAAAGATCTCCCTCCAAGCGTATAAATCCTTCTTTTGTGGAGATGCCTAATGATAAACGTATTAAAAATTAATGTATTTTTAGTAGTTTGTAATAAAATACATTACAGCAATAGTCAATTGACCTTCTAATGTGTCTACATCGCCTATAAATCTATTTTTTTCTTTATCGTGAAGCGCAGCGGCATGTGAAAGTTCATGTAATAGTAAATGAAAGAATTCAGAATCACGAACAAGTTCGATTTTAATAGATAGTGGTTCTGTATTTAATTGCTTAGTAACTGGTATCAATTTTAACAAAGCAGGTTCCTTAACGGCTACTATAGAGGTAGGATCATCGATAGTAATTTTTATACATGGGTGAGGGTCTTTTACATCACCTAGCAACGAGTTTCAATTAGCAACTATAAAGTTGAAAAATAATATGGTATTTACCGTCAAATACGTAATCTAATCGCATTGCTTTATCTGTATCCAAAGTGTTTAACCATTCTGTTGAGAGACCTCTAGATTCGAGTTCATCTACAACCAATCTGATAGATTTCTTTAATGTTTTATAATGAATAAGATGTGGCCTCCAGTTTTCGGGGAGATCAAAAGCTGCTGTCTCCATCTGCTTTCCAAACTTCATTTGTATAGTAATTGTCCTTATTTGTCCATGAAATGCAAACAAAATAATGATAATAATGAAGGGAAAAAAAAAGGAATAAAAAGTCAAAATTGAAGGCACCGATAAATACAATTTTTTTTTTTTTTTTTTTGTAATAATGACCTATCATTTAAGAGACGAGAAGACCGCTCTCCAATCAAGAACAATAACTGCAACCCTCGTGAGGGAAACCAAAATGGAAAGAGAATCATTTGTCGTACAAAAAAGGTTTTAAAATGATTAACATTTACCATTTTTTTTCTCAGGATAAATTTATTACTGTCCATTATGTTTTTTTATTGAGGCATTGTGATGATCAAACTAGACCATTCTACTATAAGTATTAGGATATCAAAAGAAATCATAAAATATTCATTTAAATCCTTTTATTAAAAGATAAGGAAATATTATAACCATGGGGGAATAATCTTATTGACATTAGCAAATTAAAATAAGATTATGCAAAAAATCTCATTTTATTTTTGCACATTTGCTTCATTTATTCATGTTTATTTATTTAAACTTTCTTTGCATTTTTTGTTGCATCTTTTTGAGATTTACTAGATTGCATGTACGATTTCAGTGATCTATTATTAGTTTATTGTTGAGCAACTTACGGTTTGGCAGAAAGATAAGTCTGTATTCTTGCTTTTTCAGAAGTTTTAAATAAATTAGGTTCTTCTGATAACAATTCTCTTAGTTTTTTATCATCATCTAGTATATCTTCCAGCATTTGAATAGATTTTTTAGTTTCCAAGTCGATGTATTCGCTTTTTTCGTTAGCCCTGTCACAACAAAGAAAAATAGAGGAGAGCAGCAATTAGAATAGACGTGAATTTCCTATAATTATATGCACATTCTTGCATTATACATACATTGAGAAATAAGTTTAGCTTGTATATAATAATTATTTAATGTATTGTATGATCTCAAGAATAAGGAATTAACAGTTTTTGTTGAGAAAAAAAAAAGTTTAAACAATACGATACATTCACCTCTTCAAGCGCCCCCCCCCCCGCTAAATAAAGTATTTCCACTAAGCGTTTCATGTATAATCTTGATTACCAACATTGATTTTTTACTTTTGATTGCATGAAGATGCATGTTGGTTTCAATTTTTCTTTTCTACTCGTATTTTTGTTATATATATATTCTGATATCTGTGCATAAAAATGTTATTTTGGCATGTCTTTTCTCAAACATAAACAAATTCTGAAGCTGATGGCGTATATTATACGCATGTTTTCTGAATACTTAGTTTTAGCTAAAACAGATTTATTACTTTTATTTAAATTATTCCCTTTTTTCAACAAAAAAAAAAAAAAGAAAAAATACATTATATGTAGTATACACCAAATTTAAAGAGTTTTTTCTTTGCGAGTTTTAAGTGAAAATTTAAAATCTTAACTGCATGTTGTAGACAAACTTTAAAGTACTTTTGTGAGTTTTTTGAAGGTTAAATAGTTGATGATCCTTAGAAAGAAATTAGAGACAGCTTTAATGGCAAAATATTTAAAATATCTTATTAATTTTCCACAAACATTTCATTTTCATAAGTTTAAATTTTTTAAAGAAGCTTGTTGTATAATATATTTTAGAGGGCATTTACCATTCAATTAAGTAATTGTTGTTGATAAAAAGATACATATTGAATTTATAAGGTATCGTGACCCTACAGTGGGTATGGCATAAGCATGGCTGTGTAACAGGGAAGGACCCATCTTTTTAAAAAGGCTGTGACCTTTTTGAAGCACAGCATACACATTCAAACACACGCGCTACACATAAATACACTTTATAACTCCCTCCTTTCTGCTTCTCTTTCTCTTCTTTTACTTGGTTCTTCATAATTCCTCTTTATATCATTCTTTTTTATATGTGTATAACAATATAATGCATAATAATTACAAGAGACTAAAAAGTTTGTGAATATATTTCAATGCAATGATCAAAAAGTAAGCATTTGATTGACTTTTTTTTTTTCTATAGAAACCAACAAACTAATTGCTCGAAATTACAACTTGACTCAGCAAACAACAAATTTACATTCTTGTAATCCATCTCAATCATGCAAAAAAGAGTGTACACCAACATGTAGTTCTGATCAAATATGTGTATATAAGATTGTAACTGAATGTGGTACCTGTCCGCCAACCTATTGTACAGATAGTAATCAATTGCAAGTTTCGGCAACAGATTTTGAAGCAAGTTCTAATAATAATGATATTAGTCAACAAACCGCGTTGATAGCTGGTTTAACAACTGGTCTCGTGGTTCTTTCCCTAATCGTAGTTACTTTAGCAGGATTTGTATTTTATAGACGACGGAAGCTACAGAAAATACTATTACAACAACAACAAGAAGAAAAAAAAGCTTATATACCACCATATCCACCTATTATTATATCTGATATCAATAGTGTATTACCCCCACCTCCTTCATCATTACAAGTAGCATCAATGCTACCACCTATTTCTGAATTTTCTACTTCATCATCGGCTACACCAATCTCAAATCATTGGCATCAAGAGGTAACATATTTTAAGGGGACTCCTGATGTTTCCTTTCTTGGAATCAATAACAAAAGGAGTTATTGGATCCTTTTTTTTTTGATTTACGTTACTAATTTTTATATAAAAATCAATCTAGGCTATTGATTCTGTAGATTACGACCATCCCCAATCACCTTTCATCATAGGTGCTCAGTCTCTTCAAATCCCGCATCTTGACACACCCGATCCGTCTAGTCCGTCAAGTACTACGCTAATTCGACGATCACTTAATATTCAACCAACGATAACCACAGACAATGGGGATTACTTGAGTCGAGCCTCATCTGTCAAGGTAACAAAGTATGATAATCGTCCTATACCCATAACAAACCGTTCATACGATACACAAAACATTACTGACCTAGACGACGATGATGAAAAAGATCATTTAACAATAAGGAGGGCTGTTTCGGTTAAAAAGAACAACTCAACCGGTTCTCATTCTAGTTCTATAACCCGCGTTGGTAGTGTCACTTCGGAAGATGCCAAAATCGTTTGCGCTAAGCCCACTATGGTACGTATCAATACCATAACAAGTAAAGAAGATGGTATTACTCGAAAAAGATCAATTCGAACTGTCATTGATCAACAACAACAACCACCTTTTCAAGTTTCATTGCATGATCCATCTAAAGACGATCAGAGTAATCGAATTGACGTTTACTTTTGCCCACTAGCTCCACCTCCACCTATACTACATAATCCAAGTCAGCTGTCTATACAAAGCTCCAATTCATCTTCCACAATAGGAGATGGTGAAATCACTGTCTTTTGGGAACCTGGCCATCAACTTCCTCCCTAACTCTTTACCTGTAATTTATTAGATTTATATTGCACTTGACCCCCTATTTTATATATATTCTCTCCCTGTTTTTTTGTATAACTTCTCTTCTGTATAAATCATTTCTTTAATCATTCAATGTAACAATTATAACTCGTTTTTTTTTATTAATAATACAATGTCTAATAAACCAATTTGTTCTATTTAAACTTCTCGGCCCTAAAAGAACAATTTTTTTGTTCTTTGTTGGTTCTAAAACGTCATTGGCATTATATATTCATGAAAATTTTTGATAAAGCACACCGATTTTTGATGATTAGCCAATAAACTTCAAGCTCTGCTTTTTCATTTTCTGTTTACAGGTTCCAAGTTTTTTTTTTATCAGAACTCACAATAATTGAGCGCCGATTCAGGTTTTAGTTGAAGATCTTTTTGTTTTTCATTCTTTATTATAAAATCTGGGTCCTCTTGTCCATAACTTGTTAACTTCGGGGGTATGATTGTTGAGGTGCATTTTCATGAAACATTGATTCAAATCAAGCATTTAGCATGAATGTTCTTCGGATGCTGTTCCATGTGCTCAACAAAACTCTGCATTTGGATACAGTTGAGTTTTTTTTTCACCCTTTATCACCATGTGTGATTAAGTAGCAAGCTCAAAATATAAAGTTTTAGAATTTTTAGAGATTATTTTTTACAGGGATCCAGCTGTGTGGTTGACGGAATATTAAAAAATAATTGCCAAGCTTACTATTTCTCCGTCATTTTCCTAATTAGACCAACATCTTAAAGTATTTATAAGTACAATATGGAATTTGTCTAGAAATAAGCCTTGTAGTTGCACTGAATGTTTATTATACCGTAATCACATATTATATTTTAAACTTGAAATACGAGTTATATTTGATGTCAATTGCCCAACAGATTAATCATAAAGTATTCGTATCATCCTGAAAATATAACGGAAAGTAACGTTCAATTGAAGCTCTACATATGGTCTCAAAAGGATTCTTAAAAATATGGAAAGTAATTTTCCACATGGTCAAAGCGGAGCGTAAGAGTTCTAAAGATACTGAGTCTAAAATAAATTTCAGGAACCAATTTCCAATTTTGGAGACCTGTCAAAATTATTTAGAATTCCGAAATAAAATAACGATTTTCTCAAATTTTTGGTTAAAAAAAGCGTAATTAATATTGTTATATGATTTAAGTTATGCATATTGGTCTAGATGCTATGTCTAATAAATTCTATCATTAATGAAAGAAGAAATCGGTTGTATTCAAGTTTTTTTTTTTTTTTTTTTTTTTTTTTTTTTTTTTTTAAAAAAAAAAAAAA
>JAEPRC010000959.1:0-15081 GCA_016758945.1 Mucor plumbeus
AGCTCCTTAAAGCATGCGAATTAATCGTGCTTAGTTCAGAACAAGTCGGCAGAATACCATTCAGGTGCACCAGTCTTGAGGAAGAAATAGAAACATTTGAGTCTTGAGTACAGCAATCTTGAGCAATCTAAATCTTGAAAACCCTTAAAAGATCATAGGCATAAAAAAACCTTCTCCAAAGACTAGTAGGAGGGGAAAAAACCTTTAGATCTTGAAACACCATTGTTGTTGAAATTATTAAAGCAGAACAAAGTCCACAGACTTAAAAAAAACCCCCACCCAAAGTAGGTAGGAGGGGAAAAAAACCTTGTAAATTTTGCAAAGGCAATCTTGAGGTAGTAGATGCATCATTATAATAAAAAGCCTTGAAAAGTAATAATAGCGAAAGTTTTAAAAACGATTCTCAAATACAGATGAGAGAAAGAGAGAGATACAGCAAGAAAAGCCTTGTAGGTCTTGAATAGAAATATAGGATGCTTGGACAATATTGTACGTTTTAATAAGTAAAGGCTCTCTTTAGGACATCTTTTAGATGTGATACTTACATTTAATCATCTTTTCATGAGAGTAGAGCCGTGAAACTATAATAAACAAGTATTTAAAGTATCTAAAATAATCAATGTTTACACATACCAAATGTTCAAATTATGAAGTAATTTCAATATAAAAGCAGAAGAAGCAAAATGTATAGAAAAAAAGAAAGAAAAAAAGATAAAAAAAAATGAACAAAAATTTTTCTTTTCATCATTCTACTTATAATATAAAGAAAAATGATAAATTGCGTTACTCCATGATACGAAGGCACAAACCATTCTCTATATTTATTGAGTATTTAAAGAACTACTTAGGGCTAGAAAGAAATGATTTTTTATTTTTCTTACAGTGAAAATAATTGTGAGATATTACTCTCTCCTGTAATTTTTTTATCTTTTTCAATACGTGTTGCACTTTTTCAATGTTAGTTCTTTTGAGCATGAGCCTAATTCATAAAGAATAAATGTTTAATTAAGCAACTACTATCATCTAGAAGCAACATTTTATTCATCCAAATATTATTCACAATTTGTACGAATTTACATTCTCACTTTGTCTAGATTTCATTTTCGCTTTGTCTCAATATACAACTACAATCGTCCAAAAATTCAATTGGAAATCGTCCAAATATTTTCCTAAAATGTCTGAATTTAAAGTTTAAATATTGTATTACAATTGTAACTTCTGCATTTTCCAATAATCCCAATTGGGTTTTTTCTATCCCTTATCACTTTTTGATCTGGCCAGGGCAAATAAAGCATATCAAAGATGCTACGTGCCCACTGGTCTTTTTACTAAATCTACTATAAATAAAAATTATATGTTTAATCGTAGTATTCTGTAATGCTGATATATAATTTCGGTACCTGAATTTCTATGCCAACGAAAGGGCCAGTATTTGGTACCTGAACGGAAGTTGAATTGATAATTTGCATTTCTTTTATATACATTTACAATATATATATCATCTTCCTATCTTTGGTACTGCCAAGTTAAAGGGATTGATTCATATAAGATCCTTCTTATTTTACTTTCACAAATCTGGCTTGCTCATATGCAATTTGTATTCAACCAGGTCCCAGTTTCTCCTGTAGCCATTTTGGCTAGCATCTGCATCAACATTCAAAAAATGATTGATGAAGATCAATGCCAATCCCTCCTGTAGTTTAGCTCTACTGGTTCTTTCCTCCCTCCATTCTTGCCTCTCATATTAATTCTTTTTGCTCTCATCTTATTGTTATATTCCTCTTTATTTTTTCTTTTTAATTTTTATAGCCTTTTATTTTACTTTAACTTATTTTCTCAAATATTATCATCTCCATTGCGCCCGCCTCTTGGATAGGAAGTATCTCTCTTGTCTTACACGGAGCAATTAATAAAACAATTTAAATATATATATATATATCATTAATAAATCAGACTTTTCTTACGTTTAAAATGTTTTGGTAATTTTAATTAACTGTCTTTTAATCGCTGATATTTTATACCAAGCAAGTAACTCAACAATATATACTCAAACAACATTTAATATACCTGATTTTGTCTCAGGATCAATGTATTACTGCAAGAATAATCCATCAAACAGCAAGGTTGTTTAACGAAACAAGCACCGCAGAGTATCACGGAATTTAATGTTGCGTATATAATAAGTACTTGAAATATAATATTCTAAAGTATCTCATGATCTTTTCTTTCTCTTTTATAGCCAATGCTTGACACTTGGATAAAAGATAAAGCTACCAATTTTCAAAGTACTAACTAATCACTTCGCACCTCAATCTATCGTCATCGACTCGCTTTATGTTTAGTATTTCATTAGATCTGGATCTCGTAAACACGCTTGAATATTTAACTTGATGTATAAAGAGCAATCGATGATGATTTTCTAAGACTTGCGATATATAATAGTATGTTCAAATATAATTAAGTCTGCAACTAAATAACGACTCCTTCAGCTATCAACTACGCTGTCAAAAGTAATCCTATTAATAATTTTTGATAAATACTAAAAATAAGAGAATTTTTTTTTAATATTAGAGTGCTTGTGAAACTATCTTAAATGACATTTTCATTAACCACTGCAATATATGAAAAATTGCATGATCTTGAATAGACACTATAAGAAAGAAAATTTTAATTCATTCAAATGTGCTTTTTTGAGATGCATATAGCGTTATGCTCTTCACAACTATTACAGTTTAGAATAGACGAATGCAGGATTTATCACTAAGATATGCAGCTATTAAGGGTCTCAGATTCAGATCAGAAACTAAAATACGCACATGCTTTAGATGATAAAGAAAATCATTATGTCATACAATCATATAACAACTTTTTAATTTTTTTTTAAAAAACGTTACTAAAGAATCTTTCCTGAAGATCTAATAGAAACCATTTTTATGAAGTAATTATTTAGTTTGAGCTATCAAGGTAAAGGCAGATTCCTAATTGGTTTTGCTTTACCAGAAGTAAGGCTATAATATGGTATTTTTTTTCCATATATTCATTGATTAGAATGCTTTAAAACGCAAAAGGGACCTCAGAATTTAGTTAAAATCAGGTAACCCACATAGTTTTTACGATTTTTTTAGTAATTGATTTTTATTGAAGATGCATTTATCAGGTATTTAAGTCTTTATCTCTAATCTCGTTTTCTTTTTATTATCATTCCCAATTCTTCTTATGATTTATGGGCATGTAATAATTGATGTACACTTCTGTGAAGAAAGTGTTTAGGGCTTGAGTGATTGATTTTTTTTTTTTTTTTTTTTTTTGACAAAAAAAATAAAAAAGGCATAATATTTTTTTTTATAGATTAAAAAAAAAAGGGAATAGAAAGAAAAAGAGAACAGAAGATAAAGAGGATATTAATTATATTTTTGTGCTTATAAACTACTTTCTTAAAAAAATATTTTTGATCGATCTTGACAAATTTATTCTTCGTCATCCATAGGTACATCATCCTCATCCTCGGGGTATTCTTCATCATATTCTTCATCGATAGTAGCTTCTTGGTATTGTTGATATTCAGAGACGAGATCGTTCATGTTGGACTCAGCTTCAGTGAATTCCATTTCATCCATACCCTCACCTGTGTACCAATGCAAGAAAGCCTTTCTTCTGAACATGGCAGTGAATTGTTCGTTAACACGCTTGAACAAATCTTGGATAGCAGTACTGTTACCAATGAAGGTACCAGACATCTTAAGACCAACGGGAGGAATATCACAAAGAGAAGTCTTGACACTGTTGGGAATCCATTCAACAAAGTAAGAAGAGTTCTTTTGTTGAACAGCCAACATTTGATTCTCAACTTCCTTGGTAGACAAACGACCACGGAAAATGGTAGCAGCAGTCAAGTAACGACCATGACGAGGATCAGAAGCAGCCATCATGTTACGAGCATCAAACATTTGAGCAGTTAATTCAGGAACACTCAAGTTACGGTATTGTTGAGAACCGAAAGCGGTCAAAGGAGCAACACCAACCATGAAGAAATGAAGACGAGGGAAAGGAACCATGTTAACACAGAGCTTACGCAAATCACTGTTGAGTTGACCAGGGAAACGCAAACTGGTAGAGACACCAGACATGACAGCGGAGACCAATTGGTTCAAATCGCCGTAGTTAGGATTAGTCAATTTAAGAGTTCTGAAACAAATATCGTAAAGAGCTTCGTTATCGATACAGAAAGTGGCATCACAGTTCTCAACGAGTTGATGAACAGATAAAACAGCGTTATAAGGTTCAACAACAGTGTCGGATACTTTAGGAGAAGGTACAACAGAGTAGGTACTCAAGATACGATCGGGGTATTCTTCACGAATCTTTGAAAGCAAGAGAGAACCCAGACCAGAACCGGTACCACCACCGAGAGAGTGACAAAGTTGGAAACCTTGAAGGCAATCAGTGTTTTCGGCTTCCTTACGGATGACATCCATGATGGATTCAACTAACTCTGCACCTTCAGTATAATAACCCTTTGCCCAGGAGTTACCTGCACCAGATTGGGCATTGATAAAGTTATCAGGGCGGAAAATTTTACCGTAAGGGCTACCACGAATAGCATCCATAGTTGCAGGTTCAAGATCAACGAGGACAGCTCTAAATAACAAGGGAAAAAAAATGAGGGGGTTTTGTCATTAAGTAAGGAGTTTGTCTTACCTGGGGACATATTTGCCTTGAGAACCTTCGTTATAAAAGACATTGATACGCTCTAATTGAAGGTCATTGTCACCACCGTAATTACCGTTGGTATCAATACCATGTTCTTGTGAGATGGTTTCCCAAAACTTTTGACCAATCTATTATAAAGTAAAGGAAAAAATAAATAAATAAATAAACATGTACACGTGCAGCAAGTGCCTCTTTCTTCTCTTTTTTGCTTTCTCTCTTTCTCTGTTTATTTTTTTTTATGTGTCTTTTTTTGCTTGTTACTCCTTTTCTTCTCCTATACAAACATGTACACAAAGAAAAAAAAAAAACAAAAAGAAGAGAAAAAACAGAGATGTACGCTCGGAAAATAACTTACTTGATTACCACATTGACCTTTAAAAATAATTGAAGAATATTTAATAAAAATGTTCTGTTTTTTCTAAATGTTGATAAAAAAACTTACCAGCTTGAACGTGAATAATTTCTCTCATAGTAAAATATCTAAATATTTGTATATATATTTAGCATTTAACACGTAAAAAAAAAAAAAAAAAAAAAAAAAAAAGTTTGATTTATTCTTACCAAAAAGTTTTAAAAAATAAAGAATGGAAAAGAAGATAAAAAAGAAGAAAAAGAGGAGAAAGAAAAATTATAAATCATCTCATACAAGTATAAAAGGTACCGATGCATCTTTCAAAGATGTCTTGATTGGATAAAGAGATAAAATGGAGCTTCAAAAAAACGATTTCACGTCTATTTTTGGGAATTGACCATTTACTTTTTTTTTCTCTCTAAAAAAAACAAGGTGATATTGTACGCATTCATTTTTTATATTTATATCTGTATGTATTCAACAAGAATCATGTTCATAATAGTAAAAAGACCACAAGTACTTTAAAATATCTTTTTTACAAAAATCCAAGTGAAAAATGAGGCAAGCTGCAAATGGACATTTTTCATTTATTCTGGTTTTGAATCCATTTTATTAGTTCATGAAAAAATAATAATAAAAAAGGTTGATAAAAAATGACCCCTTCAATGCATCCTTTTGCAGTGTATTTGTCTGAGTGATTCAAAATGGTCTACATGTATAATAATAACTTAATAAAAGGAATTTAGCATCTTGTTCCTTAGAAGGAGGGGGGGGGATTTAGCCAAAACTAAATGTCCGATTACCATCAACTTGGATCTTCAACTTTACCATTTGTTTTTCTAAACTTCAATTTTCTTTTGTACTCATTAGCAAATCCATTCATTTAAGAAGCTTTGCTATCCATGCAGTACAACCAAAATAAATATGCGATTGAATATGTCACTGTCATACACATAAAAAAGAAAAAGGCAAGCATGTGCATTGTAAAAATCATTTCCACGCCGTCCCGATATGTTTGTTTACTACTGCCATGTCTTCGGTACATCAAAATGGTAATCCTCATAAAACAGGATCCCAAGGTATAAATAAAAACATTCAAACCAACAAAAATATTGATGTCAAAAAAAATAAAAAAACAGTTATTCATGATAGGTTCATTTACCTATATAGTAACTACATAAAGTCAAAATGAAACCTTCGCGATTGCACTGTACAACAACTACACATAAAAAACTATACCCCATATAGTTGGGATACAGGAGATCTACTCGTTTCTGAGTTTCGTAAGTGTTTGCCTACATACATGTACATTATACATGTCAAAATATTCTCACCTAGCAAAAAGGCATGTGCAAACATCATTGTACATCAATTCCTATCATTGTAATTGATTAAATCACGTAGTTTGACAGCGATAACAGATTTATCAGTGTATTTAAAGTTGGACTAAAAATCTTATTTCAATGATTTAAAATCAAACCAAAAAATCACATACTCTTCTCAGAAAAAAAAGGAGGGATTTACTAATAATTTTCGAATAACTGGTATATATTAAAATGCCAAATAGGTTTACAATTTCTAACCCTAAACTTCTTCAAAACTGCAATATATAATAAATAACATTAACAGATGCCCCCTTGTTCGGTTTCATAGCCTGACATGAATTTAAGCTTACTGTTGCTCAATGTACAACCCATTTAATGTAGTGAATATAGCCAATTTAGGATATTGAGTAGGCGATATCTTCAGAAATAAAAGGTGTAGAAGCTTAATTCCAACTGAAATCATGTTCATTCAACTCGTGCAATACATATAGGCACTTCTTACAGAAAAAAACAAATGCACTTTTTGATCAGATTTTGGCTCCATTTCCCCTTGTTACCACAAGGGACAAGGATCAGAAATCAGAAAAAATCCCATTTTCTCAATAAAAACATACGATATTTTTGAGCTTGAATTTCCAAAATGTAGGAAACGGGTTGCCGGACCGACACAAAATGCAAGTTTTAAATTACTAATATCAAAAGTGTGCATCCCTGAGGAAAAACTGTTTTCTGGTTTTTCGGTTCTGCAGAAGAATATTTGCTGAAAAAACTAGAGCAAGTTAGTACGGTTAGATAGAGCATAAAAATATCTATTAGAAATATTATGCTTTAAAAGTTTAGTTGCTATAAAAAACCTGGTTTAGTTTGCGAAATAAATTTTTTTTTTTTGAAATTTTTTGCATTTTTGAACAAAAAATATCGTTGATGCCAATTTCAAACATCGCACAGCCAAATTTCAAAATTTCGAGGTTGTATGTACTTTTAAATGTATAACAACAACTTGTATTCAAATATAGAATTCATTAAAAAATTTTTTTTCTAAAGAAGAAGCATATGCTAAAAGTAGTGCCCATTACTATATAAATAAATATAACTATTTTTTAAAGATGCAAAACCTTTTAAAGAACCTATTTCTGCAAATGTGATCTTCCTCAATCGCAACGATTTTTTACACTGTCTGATACCTGTACCTAACTATCCACGAGAAAAAATATATGAGATTAAATTTGTAATATGCCTAGTCGTTTTAAGCAATTAGATATTTGATAGATTCAATTTTTGTATCAATTACTCACGTTGTTTTTTTGAAGTTGTATATTTATTTATGTGACCAATCAATTGTAATCAATGTCAATGCTCAAGGCTACACAGCAACGAATTATAAATCGTTTTTTGCTGGCTGGCTGAGAAGTATATTTCCCCACACCCTTTTATACTTCTTCAACATTTATACATTTTTAAAACATAATTCAACATGGAATTTATGAGTGCATTAGGTTCACAAGAGGACGCTTATCGTCCCTCTTTGTTTGAACTTGTTGCTCAAGAGAAACTAAAAGAGTTATTACAGCCTGCTGTGCAATACGTGTTGGCTGTATGTATGCATTTATTGTTTTTTTTTTGTTTGCAATATGCTAACTTTTTTTTTCATCCTTAGATATATGCTCAACGTTATCCTCGTTTATTGTTGCGAGTTGTCAACAACCACGAAGAATTCTATGCTGCTATTATGTTACTTGTAGAAAGACATTATCTTAAAGAATGGGGTAGGTTGAGGAATCTGATTATAATCAATTGACCATGACTAATATTAATTAAAACTTTAGGTGGTTCATTTGCAGAGAACTTTTATGGCTTAAAAAGAGTTTCAACATCTCATTTAGATAGTATCAAATTTGCATCACCTATTAATTCACAATCTTCACCTGCTTTAACAACTAGAGAAATTACTAAATCTTTGTTAGTATTGGTTGGTTTGCCATATGTCAAGTGTCGATTAGACTTGCTTTATCAAAAAGTATCAGGCGGATCAGCTTCATCTATCTTGGGTGATAATGAGCAACTGGAGATGGAGAATGAGGAGTTGGCAAGTCCAGAAACGTCTACAAAGCGAAAATTAGTTATTCGTTTGATGCGATTGTTCAAAAAAATATATCCCATTATTAATTTCCTTTATTATGGGTCAAATTTGGCTTACAACGTTGCTTATTTGTTTGGTAAAACAAAATATTATACGCCTTGGCTGCATTTATTAGGTCTTGAAGTGAAGCGTATGAGTATGAATGATTATGTAAGTTATACATTTAAATGTGTATTAGCGAATGCATAAATTAAGGTTATTTGAAATCAATAGCGTGCCCATTACGACAAAGCAGCCGGATCAACGCAACAACCTTTCTCTTTACTCAAAAATCCTCTGGGTGCAGCTACAACTGTATTCAGTAAAGTCATCGAATTCTTAAAGGTGTTATTACCCATGTCTATTTTCTTTTTCAAATTTTTGGAATGGTGGTATTCTTCTGAATTCTCTAGAGGAGGAACTAGTCATGATGAAGATGGAGAAAATGTGGTACCTCCACCTGAAAAGATCAAGGTAAATAAACAATGCTTATGATTTTTTTAAATAGAAATTTAACATGGTGAATAGCCTGATCCTCGTGGAACAAAATTACCTAGCACAGCAAATACTTGTCCATTATGTCTTTCTAGCCCAATTAACAATCCTACAGCATTGCCTTCAGGCTATGTATTCTGTTATACCTGTGCTTACCATTATGTAGAAGAACATAGTCGATGTCCAGTAACATGGATAAAAATCAATAATGGAGCTGAGGATTTAACAAAATTATATGCAGATGTCATGTAAATTTAAAAAAATTAGTGAATGAATGTATTTTTATTATAATAAAAAAAGGATAAAAAAAGATTAAGCAATTGCAGAAAGTACAATTTGAGAAATAGTGGCATCTTCACTTCTCACAGACATTTCAAAAGCAACACCAGAAGAAGAATTAAATGTCATACGACATCTTGCCAATACCTTTTCGCCTGTCAAAAATGTACCTGCCATAATCAATGTATGAACGTTGGGATTGCGTGGCAAAGAAGTATCATCAAGAGGTTGCATGCCTAATAAATCTATAATGGCAGTACAAGCTGCTTGAAGACTAGGAGCCTTTTCACGATCTAATGCCAAAGTTTCTATTGCCTCTCCTTCTGCATAAGTTGAGAATTCTTCTTCAAAATTAGAAACATAGGTAGGACGGATATAATCACTTGTCAATAAATCAATTTCTTCTACTTGGTATTCATCCTCATAACCTTCCTCATCAGGCTCACCAGTAGTAGGATCACAATCCTTGATGACAAATTTTAATGTATTGGTAAATGAAGCTATACATTAATGTTAGTACCTCATATATATCATAAGATCTCTTTTTTTTTTTCTTACCAATGGGGAAATCGTCCACATCTTCTCTTTCATAAGCAATGTAGATTTGTCCAGGAATATCATATTCCAACTTGGGAGCAGGAATTTCCAATACACGTACCAAACCAGCATCTTCATCATCAATTTGCATGACCATTTCAACATCCTCTAATAATTGATCATTCAAAGTATTAAGGCAATTGAATTGGAATACGATATGTTTGGCAAAAGTGTGTTTGATACAATGAACAGCGTATTCTGTTTCGCTTTCAGTAACTGCAATCTTTGCAGAGCTCTTGAAAAGAGCACCAAAGGCAGCAATTTCAGGGATAGCAGATAAAGCATCAGCATAAGCAGCTTGTTGATCCAATTGACTATTAGATTTATTATCTGCTTGAGGTGTTGCAGGAGTAGATGAGGGATGAGGGGATGCTGTAGCTACGGTAGTCAAATCTTGAGGTCTGTTACGACGACGCTCATCTTCTTCTTGAGACTTACTAATGACAGGAACGCCTGCTAAATTGAATGCCTTTGTATTGCTATTACCAAGATTAACATATTCAACCAACTCACGTTCCAAAATGGAGAGTGCAAAAGTAGAGTCATCAACACTGTAAAGTTTAGCTAATTGCTCATTCTTCATCATTTCGAGAGCCAAAGTAGCACGATCACGGACTTCATCATCTACATCGTCTTGACAACGAGCCAATAAAACCTTGACACTTTGCTTGACACTGGTATTAGGACATTTGGTACCGAATTTAGCAAGAGCGCTGACAGCAGCACCACGGATGATAGAGTTTTCAAGAATAACTCGATTGTAAATGTAACGAATATATTTTGTAGGAGTAGGAGTCTTGGGGCCCTCAGTACCAAGCATATGAAGAACACGAACTGAAAGTTTAGTAAATTCGCAATCTTCAATAAACTCACACAAGTAAGATAATGCTAATACAATAAGAATTAATACATTGCTGTATGTTTTTCTCTCTCTTTCTTTTTTTACCTGCATCCTTTGATTCAGGAATATGACGAACCATATCAAAGATGGCTTCAACAACAGCCTTTTTGAAGTCATATCCACCTTCATCACGCAAAACACCACTCAAGAAGGTAAGCATGACAGCTTGCTTATTAGGGAATTTCATGCAAAGAGATCGGATAGCTTCAACAACAATCACCTTAAATTCATCAGAAATTTCACCCATAAAACTAGAAATTTGCTTCATTAAACGATCAACAGATGCTTCATTACCAGTTTTAAGTAAGGTAGTAATGGCGAAGGTTGCAATACTACGATTTTGGTCAGAAACCAAATTTTCAATATCCAAATTACATGGAGAAACTGCAGAGGGCTTGGATAAAGCAAGAGCGTTCAAAATACGAATAGCGGCAAAACGCAATGTAGGCTTGGGGGAAGACAAGAAGAGTTGTAAAACTATGAATTATACAAAACAATTAAGATTTTTCTTTGACAGAACAACAAAAAATTACCAGAAATAGCAGGATAAAGCTCTTTAGCTGAAGCATCCTTCATCTCACAAATAGCACGAGCAGCTTCCAAATTAACCATGTCACTCTTGTGTCTTAAATATCCTTCCAAAAGCTCATAAATACGCTTAGTTGATCTATCGAATACAGCGTTAATTTTATAATTTTTTTACATTACATTCCATCTAATATAATTACCCTGGCTCATCCTCCATGACCTTACAAGCATATCTAATCAAGATACAAACAGCAGCAGGATTTTTGAGAGTACCACTGCTCCCACCACGACCACTTCCAGAAAAAGTTTGAACTAATTTAGCAATAGCCATACGATCTTGCTGACGAATAAGATATAAAAGACCAATGGCATGATATTGAGCAATGCCGCTAATAGAAACAACAGCTTGATTTTGTTGAGAAGAACTACCGCCAAAACTAGTAATATAACTTGAAGCAGCAGAAGCAAAACCACCGGATTGTTTAGCATGAGCAGCTTCTTGTACTTCGGTTGCCCAACGACGGACAATGTCTTTTGAAGCACCAAATAAATGGTAAGATGAAACGAGAGCAGCGCCGGATACAGAAGGATTTTTATCAACAATAGATGCCTTGATAATACGCTCAATACCTTGAATCATGGAGGGATCAGTGATAAGACACAAGGCTCGAATAGCATTAGCACGATAGATGGTTTCTTGCTTGGATTGAATATCCTTAATTAAAGATTGAGTGACCATGATTACATCTTGAGCGATTCCAGATAATTCTTTAATAACTAAATACATCATTTGTCTAAGGGAAGTCTATTGAAATATACATTAAATTAGATGCTGTTTAATGTAATAAACTACTAAAAAAAAAAGAAAAAAAAAGAAGAGCTTACGTCTTTGGACTGAAAGAGCTTAATCACATTAAAGAAAAGGTCAGTTGCTTCTTGAGAGTTAAAAGGTTCACCCAAAGAAAGCAAATAAACAATTTTAGTCAACAATAATCTACATTTTCTAACATTGATAGGTGAATCGTTAAAAGCACGAGCTTCTTGAAGTACTGTAGACTTATTAATTTGTGAAAAGACATTAACGTCTCCTAGAAAAATATAAAGAAAAACAAGATGAGTTTTTTTGTTGAGTTGTGAAGAAAAATAAACACTTTGGTTTTCGTTTTTTACCTGAGTCTTCGTCTCTTTTAGCGTAACTCATTTGATCTTTTTTCTTTTTTGTTTAAAAAGTATGAAATAGATTCGAGATATTCAATATAAAACAAAATTAGAAAAAAGTACGTGATAAAGCAAAACTAAAACAGGCCGCTTTGAAGCTTATAAGGACACGTCGAATACCCAGCAAGCGCCTTCTGTAAGTTGTGTTAAACATGATACACAAGTGCTATTGATTGGCTAAAAATGTACCATTCAACGTCATGAAATTCAGTAAATACCTAGAAAGCAATGCTGCAAAATATTTTTTCACTTTTTTGAGCAATGTCTTTTATCGAAAAGTTTACAGACTCTGTGAGTCAATTTATCGAGAAACATCCAAATTCTGTTCAGTTAACTTTAACTGCAGTAGCTGCATCAGCTTTAACAGCATCCAGTATCTTGACATGGCAAACAAATCAACGTAAAAGTCGAGCAAAAACACTCAAGGATGAGCTTAAGGAAGCAGAACTTCGTAGTACAATTGATTTGACACCTGTAGGCACTGTAAATAAATCTGGTCAACCTCACATTTTACCTCCCCCTACTGTATTTGATGATAGATTAATTGAGGAACAATTGAGTAAAAACACTGCATTCTTGGGTCAAGACGGTGCTGATAAAGTGAGAGATTCTTTTGTTATTGTGGTTGGTGCTGGTGGCGTTGGATCATGGGCTGCTCTTATGTTGATGCGCTCTGGTGTAAAGCGAATTCGTATTATTGATTTTGATCAAGTAACATTGAGTAGTTTGAATAGACATGCTGTTGCTACATTGGAAGATGTTGGTACTCCTAAAGTAAGATGTATCAAGACTCATTTCAAACAAATTGCACCTTTTGTTGAAGTGGAAGATTGCATTGATTTGTTAAATGCTGATAATGTCGATTTATTGTTAGGCGGTAAAGTTTGAAACTGAATAACAAGATGTTGATATTGACATGTATACATTTATTAGGCAATCCTGATTACGTTATTGATGCTATTGATAATATTAATACCAAAATTGATTTGATTAAGTATTGCCATGATAAAAAGTTACCTGTTATTAGTTCAATGGGTGCTGGTGCAAAAGCAGATCCGTCTCGTATTCAAATTGCAGATATTAGTGAAACATTTGGTAAATTTAGAAAGCTACATTTTATAATTTTATAATAACCAAAAATTTTACGTAATAGAGGATCCTCTTGCTCGTTCAGTAAGACAAAGACTCAAGAAATTAGGTATTCTTAATGGAGTTCCTGTTGCATATTCAACCGAAAAACCACATCATGTCAAACTATTGCCCTTAGGTAAACTTCCTCCCCCCCGAAGACACTTGAAATGCATAGAAAACTAATTAATTTTATTAAACAGAGGAAGAAAAAATCGAAGATAGAGATGAATTTTCAGCATTACCAGACTTTAGAGCACGTATTTTGCCTGTACTTGGTACAATTCCAAGTATGTTCGGCATGGCTATTGCAACATTTATCATTTTGAAATTAGCAGAGTATCCCGATTTTGATCCACTTCCTGTTAAATTGAGGGATGGATTATATGGAAGAGTTCACAGAGAGTTACTAAATAGAGAAGTCAAGATATTTAATGAAAAGTAAGAGCCCGAAAAAAAGAAAACGAAATGCAATTTCACTAACGATTGAATTAGAATCTGTGCTTTAGATGTCCAAGATGTTGCATACATATTTGAAGAAATGTGGCATGGAAAATCTATTATCTCTGGTCCTAACGATAAACTAGCATTGACAAGATGGGATAAATCAAAACCTCTTGGTTATTTTAACATTGTTTGTTTGACTAGACAAGAAGCTAAAGAACATGATAATTTACCAAACAATGTTGATTTGGAGGAACATTATGGCAAAGAAATTTATAAAAAAGTTTTAAAACATTTTGAACGTGAAGAGAATGTTCAAAAAGCCTGGAATCATGTACTATAATGATAATAGAAAAAGGGCTTTCAGGGTTTAGATTCTTTCTTAATAATAAACTTTTCTTTGTATTTATCGTTTTTTAAATCATAAAGATTTACCGAAAAGATGGTAGCAGATAGTTTATTCTCAGATAGTAAATAATATGCCAAGCGTTGGTACACTTCTAATAGTTAAAGCTACACTCTCCCATATAATTATTATAATACGCTGCGAAGATTGGATATATTCGATCTCAAGACATTCTGCAATTAATACCTGTTATAAGTACTTAATTCTATAAATCAAATACATACAAAACAGATACGAGTACTAATACAACTTCGGTTTAAAAAACCTTTAATTGTAAGCTAGACTTGGTAACGAGATGTTGCTAAGTTTACTTGTTAATATCTCAACGTAATGAGATTATAATAAGCTTTTTTGTTATTAAACTTGTTCCTTTTACCATAGGATAACCGTAGTTGTTACCTTGTTTCAATTTACAACGAGTTGCTCCATCCGTAGCTACTATATTTTCTGATTTAAACATCCCCTACATGCCATTGCATTGCAAAAAATAACAATTTGGACGCATTTTCTCTGAATTTTCTCCGAATTTTCATAGATCTCAGGTGTGGCGGTAATTTAAATCCAAAACTTTCTGATGAT